>KL261974.1:19612-46542 GCA_000699545.1 Podiceps cristatus | reverse complement strand
TCCCTTCCAACCCAGACCTATCTATGATTCTGTGGTTCCCTCCAAATCTAACAGAGCTCAGGAGACATTGCATGGCTAGGGAATGCATGGAAGGGCCAGTGTTAAAAAGATTTCTCAGAGTACCTCAAGGTACATTTATTTACTAAACTTTTTTTTTTTTAACGTTTTTGTTTGTATTTTTAAGAGCAGTTTATTGGAGAATCTGGGGACTCCAAGTACGTAATAGCACAAGTATAGTTTAGGGCAGGGCAGACAGAAGCTTTATTAATGATGATCATAGTGAGAGCATTCAGACAGCATCTCACTCTGCTCCCCTGTTCCCGGCCAACTGATTGCAGAGCCCCAACCTATATACCATTTCAGGATTAACAAAAAAAAAAAAAAAAAAAATGAGGTGAGGAAAAGCAATTATTTCAATGTTAACAAGCCGAGTATCTGCCCCTGGAGGCATGGACTCCTTAGGTAGCTTGCCACAGTTCTAAGGAAGCAAACAGTAAATAATATGACTATATGAAGAGATGGCTCTTGGCAGAGCCTGTAGTAGCAGCACAACCTGTGTTACAGCTCAGAAGTGGGAAATTGGAAACACAGACTGTTAGCTTTTGGTCTTTGACCAAATGTTCTTTTAGGAAAGATGACCTCTCAATTTTAAATATTAATAATTTTAACACCAGAAGTTCAAGGTCAATTAAGGATGATCACCCGCAACACACTTCATTAAAAACAACAACTAGCAAACAACCCCAAAATGCTGAAACTGTTGTTTATAGTCCCATTGGAAAAATGGGACTATATCTTGTTAAACCTTACCTTTAATTTTTTTTCCTGAAATTCATTTTCTTTGCCAGAGATAGTGTTGCCTGTGTTTTTTCTGCCTCTATTCTTTATTCTTTTCTAATGAGGTACCATAATTCAGCATGTCCCAATAGAAGCTCTTTGTCTAGCTATTGAACTGTAGGAAACAGAAGTTTAGCCTTCGTTGTTGAAAAAACCCCAGTATAAAGTCTTTCTTTGAACTGTTTTGCCTCTTTTAGTAATGTCCAATAGGTGGCATCATCCCGTGGAAAAAGATCGATCACTGGAGCTGAATGCCTATCCTTAGATACGATGGAATTGTGGAGTCTCATGCTTATCTTCATCCATTTTCTGTATCACTAGGGAATCCAGCAAGTGCTACTGCCTAAGCAGACAGAGCACATTATGCCCAACATCCAGTGCGAACACCAGGATCGCTGACAGGGAAAGGGCACATGGGGAGAGATGCCCTGCTACATAAAATGCACAGAGCAGTAGCATTGATCTGTCACTTCACATTCTGTACTATCAATTGATCAGCAGCATTATTTCACTCTTGCATGCGGTTTCACCATCACCGCTGAGCTCTTCATAAGTGATACGGTCCTTCCTGCTGCTTTCCTCACAGCTGGGAAGCAGAGACGTATCTAAACCTTGCATTTAGACTGTAAATCTATTTATGAAGCCTTTGTAGCCCAGAAGAGAAAACGAAGGGTGTTTGGCATGTAGCCTAAGCCACCTTCATCCCCAAAACCCACTGAGAAATCAGCTGTGTCACCATAGAACAGAATTGAAGACCCGGTGAACCCCAAAGATACCCACTGAACCCATGACTGGATAAACAGACACCTCTGTAGAATATATCCTTAAGCTGTTCCTGCTAATCGTATTTATTATGATTATTTAGTCAACATCCAAACTCCCTGATAAGAGCTAAGCCCCTCCGTGCTGATAAGGACTGTACAAACTGGCAGAAAATTGTGCTGTTTGTTCTGAAAAGCTGCTGACTTTGACTAAAGCAAGCACTGCAGAGAGTGCCTCAGCGAGAACATGACTACGGGCAGGCAAAACGGGATACTCGGTAAGTTGTCACGATTACGGACACTAATACGAACTGTCGCACAGCTTGCACTGAGCTTAGAGCTTCCTGGCACCCTTGGATACCCGCACGGGTAATGGCAGGAGTTAGACACCCAAGCATCAGAGCTGAAATAAGCAGAAGCAAAGCGGGTACCGTGAGGCCTTGGGGGTTTACTCTGCACCACCCCGTGTCTCTGCACCCCAGCCGCGCGTGATGGCGGCTGCTGACCGAGGCTGTTTGCAAGCTCGGTGCCGGTGCTCAGCAGCTGTTGGGCATTGCGTGCTGCCAGTGAAGGCGATCTCCATTTCCTCTTGCACCCGGTACAAAGCCACGGCACAGCAAGGGCAGGTGCGTGCTATGGGCCAGAGCCGCTCCACTCAATATTATCAAAACTAGTATTTTCTGTATGAATATCTGGATAATCATTCTTTTAATTCAGTTATGGCTATGAATTTCTGACCTGCATGTTAAGCCAGACCTCTGTATTCAAATGAGCAAAATATCCTTTTCCTCTGAAGCCAAGCAATAAGCTGAAGGTTCTAGAGGTCTTCTACATCCATCTTCTCAGAGCAGCAGAAATTGTAAGTGTGAACTTGCAGAGCTGCAGCACGAAGAGAGAAAGATGTCACAGAATTTGTCATCCAATTATCTACTAAATCATAGGGCAATAATTCACCAACTACCACAAGATGTCATTCTTATATGCAGTTCGTTCCTCTTTATAGGACATCAAATAAAAGAGGCCTCTGGCAGAACAGAAAAGTAATTTCCCTCCCAGTTCAAATGCCAAATGAAGTTGGATGTGTCATTTTAACTTGGTTGGGGAGCTGGGTCTGCGGCTGTCCAATAGCTGCAGTCCAAAACAATTTGGCCATGGGAATCTGTCCTTTCAAGCTGACACATGAAGGCACCAGAAAGTTGAATCCAAGTCAGGCCTGAAAGAGCTCTAACCTACTGCTTCCCTTCTGCCCATGATGGCTGTCTCCTGGATAGTGGCATTTTTCTTCTTTGTGACTTTGTCAAACCGCCTACCTGCTGAGGGTGTTTCAAACCGGTTTCTTCTATGATGAGGCATTGCTGCTGCAGTGACTCAGTTAAAGCAAAAAAGCCTTAACTTACAGAAAACAAATTGTTCGTGTGTGTTAGGACATTGAATGCACACACCTCCCTTGCTGATGTGGCAAGACAAATACAGAAATATTTCACATCACCTTTTTTAGGAGGGATGGTGGCAGGAGAAAGGCTTAGGGACCCAGCTGGAAGCCCTACCGTCTTCACAGCTGCAGTTCTGTGGATACGGGTTTGCCAGAGGTGCTTGTTTTCTGCAGAGATAAGTAGCCTCATACGCTGACATTTCTGTCTGAAAGCCTCTTTCCCACTAATAAATTATTTATCATGCATTCTGCAAGGCAGCAAGTTCCTCTTCTGTTTGCCTTTATTCATGTATTTTCTTTACTGACTTAATGTGTTTGCAAACCTGAGTGGTGATTTAATACTAGCACATGCTGTCGGCATGACCGGTCTCTCTCAGATGCAACTGTACGGACGTCATGGAGGCCAGTTTTTCCTCTTGTGGTGCTGTACCTTCATGGGCCTCCGCAATGTTTCGTTATTCCCAGTTCTTATTAGCCCGAGATGAGAGTAAGGCTGCAGATCAGTTTTGCTCGGTTCACTGGCCTAGCAAAGGGGAGCTTGCTGCATGAGACGGCCATGTGATAGTATCATCTGAGACAGACCGACCCAGCCAGAGGAAGGTCAGCCATGATCACAGCAGGCTGCCCACACGCCATCGGTGGGAGCAGGAGCGTAAACCTGCGCTCTTCTCCAGGCAAGTCAAGTCACAGGTTTATCAAATACAAGCAGAGCGTTTCACATCGTTTCCTTTCAGAGGCAGAAAGACAGATGAATGCAGTTTCTGCTGAGAGCAACACTTCTGCTGACTACCTTGCCTTTTTCTTTTCCAAATTTTTGCAGTTTGGTTGCATTTGTTCAGCATTCCCACAGCATGAATCTCTCTTGAATAGATGCAGTTTCCGTCAGGATTTTCTTCGCTGTGTTTGTCAAATAGACCAGGAAGTGTGTGGCTAGAACAATTCCCAGAGGATTTCCTAAAGAAAATTTACACAGTTTTTACTTTTTTTTTTTTTTTCAGAACTATCATCAATTTTAGTATCCAGCATCTGCTGAGATTTGCAGAATACTTCAAAGACCCACTGTCAGTGGGCAATAGCCACCTTCACCTGCCCATGTTCTTCCATCCTCCTGAAGAGTGCCCCCCCAACTCATTTCGCTTGTCGTCTTCTCTCTACTCACAGCTTTGCTAAAGACTCATTTTTGCCAAATTATGAAATATTCACTGCTATTCCTCCTTTTTTTTCAGAGAATATTTTTAAGTTGTACGTTCTTTGGTAGAGAAAATACCTCAATTCATAATGACAATTCTGTTTAGAAGGGCAATTGCTTGCAGAGTACTTGCCATGAAGAGATAACCAGGAGTTGGAAAATGGAGCTCTAGCTTGGTCAGACCTGTGACTCTATTAGAGATGTGACCTGTGATTTCAACAGGTGATCCATGGGCCAGGACACCTTCTAAGGCATCCAGAGAAAAGCAACCCTGCTGCCAATACACCCTACAGCAGACACTGCTCTGGCCCTGCCACCTCCACAAGGTCTTCTGGAGCAGCCGGTACATCAGCAACAGACAACCATTGCTTGAGAATGAAACTTCTTTTAACAGTGTAATGTTATTTTTGTAGAATGTGAGAATCAAAACAAGAATCTAGAGACAGACATGATTCCCTATAGCAAAAATATGAGCTATGATGATGAAATAGTTTATAATGAGGCAACAAAAGTACTCAGCAAGTAGGTCTGCACTGTATTTTGCATGTTTTTATCACCGGGATGTGAAGAAATACTTTCCAGTCCCTTAGTAACCCAGGAGAATGTTAAGCAACACGTGCTATGGTAAACACTTCAACACCAGCAGACCCATGTAACTGGCAACAAAAGATTGTGAAGACTTGACTAGGAAGACTTGACTGGCCTACTCATACTCCTTTCTGTTATATTTGAGTATCAAAGAAACTCCACCAGATTAGAGTTTGCTGGATATTATACCAATATTTTAAAAGGACAAAAAAGTGGTGGACATGATTCTGTCACAAGCAAAATAACGGAAAATCTGAAGGAGGATTCAACTACTAACATAATTAGCATACAGTAATACAATAAATATCAATTAGGAATTTTATAGAAAAATAGACAAACTTGATTTCATTCTTGGAGGAGTTCCCAGGTATTTCAAACTCTGTTTGTGGAATGTATGTGACACACAATGTACACATTTACCTCTAAGACACCATAGTTGGTGTAACATGACACTGTGAGTAGAAAATCAGCATTCTCTCTATCAGTAAAACACACTTTAATTGGATTAGGAACTTTCTGACCAACAAGATCTCAGAAAGCCATCAGTGGAGAAACCGTGTGTGCTTTAGGGATGTTATTAGGGATAATCCTAGACCTGCCACTGCTTATTATTTTCCTCGGTGAGCTGGAAGTAATTGTAGAATCTCTTATTAAAATGTGCAGAACTGGTGGACTGGTAAATAAAGGTGGAAACGGACTTGACATACAGCATGTTCTGAAATGCTTAATAAGTTTAACCCAGCCTGGGTTTGCTGACCCAACTATGCAACAGCTCCTACAAAAATGTAGGGATAAAGAGAGCTTGCTTTCCTCTCCACACTGGCTAATTGCTGTCAGCAACAACTGGCCTGCACTGATAAATTTGGGAGAGAATTACAATCTTTTTAAAGGTTACAGGAGTGTCACAGGTAGAGTAAGAAAACGTGAGATCCTTACAGCCTTCACATGATCAAACAATTGCTTCTTCTCCAGCCCTACTTTTAGAAAGCCACATCCAAATGCCAGCCTACCTGGAAAATGGAAACTGGGAAACTGTGTCGTGGGAAAAGCATTTCTATGAATAATTCTGTCGCTGTGATCGCAGAAACCAAGTGCCAGACTACTGCTTCCTCGGGGCACAGACCAGCAAAGGATGCAAAAAAGAGCAACAGTATTGACTTCAAAGCTGGAGAAGAGTGTGGTACAACAGGAAACTGGACAAACTATTGGTGTGTGGTGTGGTCAACACACTGGAGGGAAGGGATGCCATCCAGAGGGACCTTGACAGGCTTGAGAGGTGGGCCTGTGCAAAGTTCATGAAGTTTAACAAGGCCAAGTGTAAGGTCCTGCACAGGGGTCAGGGCAATCCAAGCACAAATACAGATGGGCAGAGAATGGATTGAGAGCAGCCCTGCTGAGAAGGGCTTGGGGCTGTTGGTTGATAAGAAGCTCAATATGAGCCTGGCAATTTGGGCTTGCAGCCCAGAAAGCCAACCGTACCCTGGGCTGCATCCAAAGAAGCATGACCAGCAGGTTGAAGGAGGTGATTCTCCCCTTCTACTCCTCTCTGGTGAGACCCCACCCAGAGTGCTGCGTCCAGCTCTGGAGCCCACAGCACAAGAACAAGAAGGACCTGTTGGAGCGAGTCCAGAGGAGGGCTACAAAGATGATCAGAGGGTTGGAGCCCCTCTCCCATGAAGACAGGCTGAGACACTTGGGGTTCTTCAGCCTGGAGAAGAGAAGGCTCCAGGGAGGCCTTCTAGCAGCCTTCCAGTACTTAAAGGGGGCCTACAGGAAAGCTGGAGAGGGACTTTTGACAAGGGCATGTAGGGATAGGACAAGGGGGAACGGCTTTCAACTGAAAGAGGGCACATTTAGATGAAATACAAGGAACAAATTCTTCCCTATGAGGGCAGTGAGGCACTGGGACAGGCTGCCCAGAGCAGCTGTGGATGCCCCATCCCTGGAAGTGTTCAAGGCCAGGCTGGATGGGGCTTTGAGCAACCTGGTGTAGTGGGAGGGGTCCCTGCCCATGTCAGGGTTGTTGGAACTAGATGATCTTGAAAGTCCCTTCCAACCCAAACCATTCTATGATTCTATACATTCAATGTTTAACATGTCAAAGAGGAACTTAAAATACGATGTGATTACAGTATTATTGGCTTGACCAAAAGTGGAACAAAATGTTGAATGTCAAAACAAATCTAATTTGTGTGTGATCACTAGGGAGAGATTTAAGGAAATGGTTTATTTTAAAGAAAAGTGTGTGCATATGCACACATTATTTGGGATGACTGAACAACGGTCTATCGTTTTGTTATATGCTGTACCGAGATCCTTTAAATCTTCTTTTCAGAACAGCTGGTGCCATTTGAACTGCCCTCCAAAAATGTGCTTCTCTGGGTGTCATTAAATAATGATTTTTTTTTTTTAAGCCCACACAAACACTTGGCTTTTTCCACCTACTTTATCAATGATGAGTGCAAAGTCCAGAACTGAGCACTGGCTGTATTTCACTAGTGTGATGGAGGAGCCAGGAAAAACATATCTCCTGGGGAGTATTCCCAGTTGTAAATTTATTTTTGACACGTATAGGGTGGAATTGGGTTTCTGTGCTTGTTTTGATCTCTTTACAAATTCTTGTTAAAGAATGTCTTCCAGCTCCACAGAAACTCCATATCCTGTTCCAGTCCAAAGCTGTGGTTACATCCCACAGCCAGAAGCGCGGGGCAGTGGGAGCATGATTTTCACAAAGCGTTTATGTAGGAAAACTACTTTGCCCACCTGAGGAAGGGTACTTCCATCTGATCTTTGACAAGATCATAAAAAGGAAGAAACACGCAAGTGCCTAAGACACTGAGCAAGCAGCAGCCCAATTCTTCCCTCAACACATGAATATCCCGCACAGTTGAGCTACGCAATGTGGCAGATGAAAACCACCTATTTTTTTCACAGCAGTCAGTTGCACTGAGCATTGTTCACCCAAGACACAACCCATTGGCATGGATCCAGTCAGAGCCGCTCTTTGGTCTCGCTGGTGGCCTCTCTTCCCGGGTGGCCCCGTGACAGTCCCCAGAGGATGCTTTGGAGGTGGTGCAGTGCTATCCTGCTCTACTCTACTTGAGCGGGAGAAATCTACTCTTAGCCTGTGTAGTCCGTCACGGTTATAGTGAGAGCACGTGTTCAGGGAATTTCCCTCTATGTTTTTGGCTCAATTTTTGTTTTGGGTTTCATTTGAGGATTTTTTTGACAGTGAGGGAGAATTAAGAAAATTTTGCGTTTCTATCTACCAGGTTGTCTGTTTTCACAAGCAAGCAAACAGGCACAGCATGGCTTAGCCATGTCATGGTTTCTCCTCCTCAGTGTCCATTTTTCTGGTGTCTCCTCATTATACTTCAGCTGTGAGGCCAGTTCCACAGCAAATGTTGGAGCATTTGCAGTTTTATTTCTGTTGCCAGGCTCCCTGTTCATTGTGGGAGGATTCCATATGCAACCAGAGGATGATTCTCCTCTGTGTTAAGAAATAGTCCTGGCACTAAACTGTTTGAGTCATCTTTCTGTTTGCTTGACTTCTCCCATAACAATATTATCCAAAACTTGATTCACCAGCTAATCTAAAAAGATGGGATTTTAGACACTTAAAGAAAAAAAAATTATTTTTTTTTTTTATTTTGAACTAAGAAAGCTCAAAGTTGAAAGAGTTATGCTGTATCTTACTTCAGTTGAGGTTAGAGGGCAAAAACTTCTACAGAAAGGTACATTCCTTAGATGTTCAGTTATTTCAGAGGAACGTGGTAGCATCATCATTAGTAGTGAAGTGTGTCTTAACATTTCGCAGAACCATCATGTTACCTCTGAATTACCAGAATGATTCTCTCATATGTCTCTAATTCCCATTCATGGATGCAGTAATAGTTCAAGAAAAACAGTTAAAATATCCCCTTATTCATAGATGTTCCTACTTCATAAGAACTGAGGTGACTCAAGATGTCATGTGGTCAAAAGCTGTTCTTCAAGACAAGGTCAGTTACACCTGTGTTAGTCCTTAAACCTGTCATTTCCTTGAATACAGATTCAATGTTAAATTGTAATTAACATACTGGAATGGGCAAGTATAGCTGTTATTCTAGAAATCTGGGGTTTTTTCATCATGGTTTTTTTGGTGGCAAGAGGAGGAGGGCTTATTGTAATGTGCAAGAGATGAAATCATAGATCAGGATCCCACCATCCTAAATGTGGTCACAAGTATGTCTCTAAAACCTTGCAATTTAAACAAAAGACAAGAAATAATGCACAATGAAGAAAATAATATGTCAGTACTGGAAAGACATACGTGCACTAATCTCAAAGTTCCAGTTACCATTTTTAGACATTTTTTTTTATAAACATGGTGTCAGTGTAGTTTAAGGCTGAGATGTAAAAGAAGCTGATGGAAAACTCTGGAAATTTCCTGAGCTTCCTAATTTGGAAAGGAAGCTTATGAGAAAATAGGTAGCAAGCACTTGGCATCATGGAGGCTGGAGTAAATATCCTATCAGTGGATGGAAGACTTCAAAATTAGGATCAGGCTTTGATGAGTCTTGGGAATAAAGACCAAGAATTTACACTTGATCTAATATAGAGGACAGTGGAAAGACACAGAAAGCAAGAGACGGTGCTGAGGTCCTGTGCTCAGAGAAACTGCAAATAATCCCTTGTATTTGGCGTGGAAATAATAAGCACAGAGGTGCATTTGCAAAGGATAGAGAAAAGGAAATAGCAGGTACATACTTTTAGGAGTTTTTCTGTATGACAGAGGGGGAAGTCAATAGCTTTTGCAGAAAATTTGAAGGAGTTTCAGAATTCAGAGACAGCTTGGACATAAGGTGACTGCAAGTTTTCATCCACAGTGCAAGTCTCTCCTTAAACCACTACTTTAAGTAATTACATCTGTGGCAATTTTTGTTCAGTTATTTTTTGCTTCCATATGTATCTAGGCAACACCTTGAATAATATTATTCTCTAAAATCTTCTAAAAACCAGTGGTCATTGCAACATGTTGCAACATTTTCATTTTAAAGATACAGATTTAATACACAGAGAGACACAGACACATTTATTTACAAAACTCAGTCTATGCATGTGTGCTCAGATGCAAAAATAATCACTTTTTAAGGAGGTTGAGTCAAATAGTTTTTCCTCTAGCTGTTATTTCTTTTTGTCAGAATTCAGCCAGAAATGAATGTGTAAAGCTAGTTGTATGTGTATATTTTTTTAACAAGGAGTCATAACATTACCACAGTAATCAACTCCTTATGAAAGCATTATGAATGGCAAAGAGATCATAAGGAACTATTTGTGATATGGTATATTAATTAGAATTATAATGAAGGTTATTAAGATCATTATCTCAAGAATTATACCGTAAAATGTGGGAGAGGGAATTCTCTTATTACATTCAATAATTGCAGCAGAACTGCAAGCATATTTTACATTTTAAGTTTAATTTTCAAAAATGGATAATCTTATTTGTCTAATGAAGTTTCAGTTATATTTTTGAGTAATAAAGTCACGTAGGGGAATTACTGTGACTTTAACAAATGCATCCTACAGAAGATATTATCATTTTCATTACCTCAAGATGTTTAGAGCTATTTCTTTTTAATTAAAAATCAGAGGACATAATAGCAGTGGTATGCCTAAATAGCCCAGGGAAATCATTTGTTGATCTGTGGTTGCTATGAGAATATTCAGAACTGTACATTGTCTGTTGATTAACATATAGCTATGTACACTAGAAATGCTTTTAAAACTTGAGGCTTAATGCAAACTACATTTCGATGCATACACCCTCTCTAATTGCTTAAGCACATTTCAATGCATTTGAAATGATTACATTGTACTATTTCCATGCTTCAAAGGCAAACTCCATCTAAAGCTATGAGAATATTCAGAACTGTACATTGTCTGTTGATTAACATATAGCTATGTACACTAGAAATGCTTTTAAAACTTGAGGCTTAATGCAAACTACATTTCGATGCATACACCCTCTCTAATTGCTTAAGCACATTTCAATGCATTTGAAATGATTACATTGTACTATTTCCATGCTTCAAAGGCAAACTCCATCTAAAGCCCTTCCTTACTAGGCAATACCCTACACAATGCACCTATACAAACTCTGCCATGTCTCATGCAGGTTACAGTGCGTGTCCGTGGCAAAGCAAGCAAGTCAACGTTTAAACCACCAAAAAACCCCGCCACTGAATAGTCTATAGTAAGCAGTGGCCCCCGAGCCTTAGGTTTTCAGCTTATGAAGGGCCCAGGGACTTGGAGAAGAAGCAAGCAGCTCGCAGGCACATAGGGAACTGCCCCTGGAGCATGCCCTGGCCAGCCCGGCCCAGGAACCGGGGGAGGCAGAAGACCCAGGACATCTCCACAGAAGCCATACTTTGGTGTCCTCTAGCTGAGCTGTAGCATACAGACAGGCCACTTTCCTGCATCACCTGCTGTCTAATACAGCTGGTCTAAGTTTGGGAAATGTCTTCTTTCGTTGTCCTCCAACTTCATGAAGACCGTGAGGACTGGGGTGTAAAGCTGGTCGAATCTGGCAAAGACCACAGGTATGGGTTAAACCTGAGCAGCAACGGTGTGCATTCTGGAAGAGTCACAGGAGGGTACTAAGAAGACAAGCGTAAAGCATAAGGCACAGCCTGAACCCTGCGCCTCTGGCCATGTGGTCTGATGGCACCTGCCCATCCCCAGTGGTCCCGACAAGAAGAGCATCTGCAGAAGCTTGGGCTGAAACATAGGCTCCAGAAACACAGCTTACCATGTGTTACCAAATTACTGAAGGAGGTTGTCATTCAGGAGGAGGACTTCCAATGAAAGCAGAGGAAGAGTGTATGTGAAAAACCTTTTTATCCATGTAACACTGTGACCAGAAATAAATTTATAATTGCATTAAATTGCTTATGCAGCAATGTAACAGCTGACACGGCTGTTTTCTCCTCCCACTTGTCAAATTCCATTTTCTTTTTGGCTATTTTGACATTTTTGGTATCTGGTGAAACAATACATTTTACCATGTTGCTTTACTGTCTTCTCCTATTTGCCTCATGATTTAAAGATATTGTGAAATGATTGAAGTCCCAAATATGGACAAATTGGAGTGTATATTACTTCTTCCCGCAGCATTCTCCTGGAGAAACTGGCTGCTCATGACTTGGATGGGTGTGCTCTGCACAGGGTAAAAAACTGACTGGATGGTCAGGCCCGAAGGGTTGTGGTGAAGGGAGTTATATCCAGTTGGTGGCTGGTCACAAGTGGGGTTCCCCAGGGCTCAGTATTGGGGCCAGTTTTGTTTAATATCTTTATAATGGTCTGGACAAGGGAATTGAGTGCACCCTCAGTAAGTTTACAGATGGCACCAAGTTAGGTGGGAGTGTTGATCTGCTTGAGGGTAGGAAGGCTCCACAAAGGGATCTGGACAGGCTGGATCGATGGGCCGAGGCCAATTGTATGAGCTTCAACAAGGCCAAGTGCTGAGTCCTTCACTTGGATCACAACAACCCCCAGCAATGCTACAGGCTTGGGGAGCAGTGGCTCTGGAAAGCTGCCTGTCAGAAAAGGACCTGGGGGTGTTGGTTGACAGCTGGCTCTGGGCCCCTCACTACAAGGAAGACACTGAGGTGCTGGAGAGGGTCCAGAGAAGGGCAATGAAGCTGGTGAAGGGTCTAGAGCACAAGTCCTGTGAGGAGCGGCTGAGGGAACCGGGATTTTTAAGCTGGAGGAATCTGAGGGGAGACCTTAGGGCTCAGCTACCTGAAAGGAGGTTGTAGAGAGGTGGGTGTGGGTCTCTTCTCCCAAGTAACAGGCAATAGGACAAGAGGAAAGTTACGCCAGGGGAGGTTTAGCTTGGATATTAGGAAACATTTCTTCACCAAAACGGTTGTCAAGCACTAGAACAGGCTGGAAGTGGTGGAGTCACAATCCCTGGAGATATTTAAAAGACATGTAGATGCAGAGGTTAGGGACATGGTTTAGTGGTGGACTTGGTAGTGATAGGTTAACGGTTGGACTCAATGATCTTAAAGGTCTCTTCCAACCTAAACCATTCTATGATTCTATTTTCCTCAACAGTTGAAGAAACTGGGATTTATAGACAGAAGTCATCCCTTTTGCGGGGGCTCTGCTAAACACAGGAAGAAAACTGTTTAGAGATGCCACTTTGCAAAAGTAAATAATGCCCTCCAAGACATTGCACCAGTGGCTCAGTATGATGAAGCAAAGTTCTGCCTTGCCTATCAATTCCCCTAAAAATATTCCTATCCCCAGGAAACAACATCTCAGAAACCACTGTCCATCTGCTGCCAGCTGGCATTTTCATCTTAGTAGAAGGACAGCCACACAGGCTCAAAAGCAAGATCTCTGCTTTCTGTGCAATTTTGGTCCAATTTGAACAATTACTGTGGGTTTGTTTCTTTTTTAATTTCTTATAAACAACTCCTCAGAAAATCAGTTGCAGAAATGCTGCTACATAGTCTTCCCGAAACTACATTCCAGAATCCTCCTACTCCTTTGAAACTGGCCTACTGTTGTGTCACAAGATCTCAAAAGCTTTACCTTTGGGTAAAATATGGACACAAAAGAACATTGTTCAGCCCCTCTCTTGTCTCTTCCCTTCATCATTTTAGACCCCCACCTTTCTATAAGCTTACCTTCCTGTCTCACAGCAATGTGAAGGGCAGAGCTGCATCCATCGTTGTTGTGAGTGGACCATAATAGATGGCCACCGGCTCACCCTGCTTGGCTCTAGTCTTTCTTTCAGCCAGGTTTCTTCTGCCGTAACCTTAGTCCACCCTGTCACACCTGCCTCCAACCATTTAAATTCCCAACATGAGGCATCTGTATACAGAGTCACATAATGAGGTGGCCTTGTGGGAACCTTATGCCTCAGATCAGGTGACAGGTACACATCTATGAGGCTGTCTGGTCACAGGAAGACAAGACATAACAGCTCATGTGATGGTGCAAGGAGCACATGGGGTGGTAGAAGATTTGCAGTGCTGCACTGAGGATGTCTGAGATGCACTCACTGGAATGCGTGGCTCTCTGAGCTAGAGTGTCACCCTGGTTTCCTGTACTTGAACTTGTATTCTGTCTCAGAAAACCTCACATCTGGCCTATATGAAATGGAAAAGCGATAAATTCAGTCACCATACGGTTAACGGAGCTACACAGATGCCGCAAAACCATTGGGAGCAGGGAGCCATAGCTCTTCATCTGCCAGCCCAGAGACATGGGCATGTGACACCAAGCATGAACCACTCAACATCTTGCCTTGCTTTATTTCCCATCAAAACAAGTCCTCTTTTCAACCTGATGTGACCCTCTCAACCTCTCCCTCTCTGCTGCTAAGCCAAACCCAGGGTTCCCACAGCTCCCCTCTCATCCCACAACACTCTGCCCATTTCCCCTATTCTCCTCTACTTCACTACATCATAATTCTCCTCCCCATGAACACTGATGTATGACATTCACTCTGTTCTTGTGCTGCTCTATCTGAGTGCCACTATAGTTTTTGACACAGTCAAATTAACATATTGGAAATCCTTCTTTGACTCAAGTACATTTACAGCCAGAGGTTCCTTTTATTTCCTTCCTGGCTCTAAGGATTTGCCAGTGGGACAATTTACATTGACGCGGGTTTGGTATTGGTAGGACTCCTGTTCATGTCCCCTAGAGTTAGTGGGCACAAGGTGGCCCATGCTTTTCTCAACTACTTGGCATGTTAGCATTGAGCGGTGCATAGCTTAATTCTTTGCTGGGTACTGCGTTTGATATAGTTCCCCCAAAGAGCCAGGGAGAACAGTAGCATCATCCTGTAGATGTAAGTAAATAATAAAAGGCAACGCATGAAGAAGCTATTGCCATTTTATTTTTTACTTCCACTCCCTGGGCGTACCTAACCAAGGAAGGACCTTCTAAATGTCCTTCTGCATGGACTGAGCAACCCTTATCCTATTACAGATCTTCCTCATATAGGAGCTCTACAGGCACATTGAGCTGAAATTATGTACTCACACTTGAAAATCTAAGCACTCGCAAGTTAGGGATCTGTACTAAATGACAATGCAACCATAACTGTTGCAAGAAAGTTATTTCAGCATCTTAAAGAAGCTGATGACTTGGGCTAAGACTATATAAATTGGTAGTTTCTATGGCAGGACTTTTTTATGCAAGATAAAGGTCAAGCACATCTGGAAGACATAATAGCTGCATCCTATAGAGACTACATCAACTGTCTCGCTGCCAAAATACACTATAAACAGGCACAAAGGGCCAATCTGCTGTTTTCCCCAGCTGTCACTGGTTTATTTAAGAGGCTAAGTCAGTTTTCAATTATTGTTCTGTTAAGAAAAAGATTAAATCTATTGTGTAAGCTCTGTGCTAAATTACTATTGCTGCATGCTACATTATCTTGAATTTTAAAAAGCTCATTTTCTGTTGTCCTATTTATCTCCTTGGACTGTATATAATTATTAAATGGTCCCTAAAGTCCTCTAGCCATTTCACAGAACAAGACAAACATATTTCCTTGAAATAGTTATAGCAAGAAATCTGCTTTAAATGGCATAATTGTTTATCTTAATCTATACTGTCCAATACACCTTTTAAACGTGCCAATATTCATTCTGACTTTATTTGTGAAGTGCTAAACTAACTCGCTGCAATAGTATTACTCAAAACTGCATGGCACAGCTATAGGTGATAAAGGTATCATAAGCAGGAGCGCAAACATAAGAAGCTGTATGTATTATGAACAGGAGAAGTGCAGGACTTGCTAAGAGGAGGCAGCCTGCAGGCAGATGCATCCAAACCCTTGCTCCTCCCTGCCACTACAGAGCCTGTTTCAGGGCAGTGCATGATGCCCGGAAGGCTGCAGAGCCCACGGCCCTCCTCTGCGGGTACGGCTGAGTCTTTGAAACAGTGCTGCTGGCAAGGAGGTGGCACTCTTCTTTTATGGACCAGCTCAGGGAAGGGAAGGAACATGTCCAGCTCACTCCTTAGTTTGAGATGTATGAAATGCAATACCCAGGGAATTGTCTTTACTATTTGCTTCTGAATGGTTTTGGAGTCCCCCATGCATCTCAAGGTGTGAGAAGCAGAGATACAGCTCAACAGTAGAAGGCTGGACTTGTCTTGTGGGTCCCAGCTCCTTCTGTGCTCAGCAAAGCCCCCAGCACACAACCTTCCTCGATTTGCTTGTCTGAAGCCGAGCAGGAGACGTGGTCAACTGCATAATTGCATCGCGTCTTCAGTGAGGCGACACTTCTGAGCAGGGTCTCCACCCACTACTGCAATTAAAAGAGGTATCAGTTTATAATCGCCAGACGGGGTGTTTGTTGTGCTGAAAAGAAAATTTAGAGCAGTCTCAGTCTGATGTTAGTTTGCGTATTTCGTTAATCATCTGTAAAGTAATACATTGCTCGAGAGCTTAAAAATTAGCAAAGGAATATTAAATGCAGAGAAGCATTAAAATGGATGGACTTGCAGCAGCTGGTTCGAACGAAATGGGAAGGAGGTTAAGGACAGCATGATAGAGGTGAGGACAGAAACTGGCCATGTAATTGGCCAGTGTAATTATAAAAAGCTTTTTCTATTCTTATTCTTTTTTGCAGACTAGGTAGAGTTAAACATTTGTGAAGATAATGAATCATCTCCTTTATTTACACAGAACCTCTGTAGATCACAAGAGGTGGAGGACTATTAAATGCCTGCCTGATGAGGAGATCCATAAAGGGTGATTTGTTTTCCTGGGAACCCTGTGCTATTAGAGATGATAGGCTCTGGACTCAGTTCCAGGAGAAAGGGGAAGACAACACCAGCATGCAAGGGGAGAGGCTCTGATGAATCAACACATCTGAGACAACAGCAAACCAGTAAGTTGACTGGGATCTGCTTGAGCAGCAAGTGCACGTTAGTCAGCATCTACCAGGAATATTCACAAGTGCAAGCCCCAGTGTGCTTCACAGGGCACAACCCCCTGCTCCTGAAAAATGGTAAAAACTGCCAATTCTGTGAAATGAAAAAACAGGTCTTCCTCATATACAAGTCAGGCAGGATGGGAGGAAAAGTTGGGTTTAGTCTGAAACTCGGACATTAGCCAAAGGGCCTTGAATACACCGGGGTGTGGAGAGCCATGTAGAGGGAACAGAAGAATTACTCTCAGATTTTTACTCTGTGGATAGTCCCTGAGTGAGGAAATCACTTGTGGTCTGTGATACTTCATCAAGCTACAAGCTGAGAAACCCTCCATCTAGACCTACTTTTTAGCACAGAGGTTTGATGTCTGAACCAGCCTCTCCTGGCCTTAGATATCAAGCAAATGGTGCACCTGAGGTGATCATCTCGAATGCCTTTATCATCACTGCATAGAAACGGGGACTTACAGGGTACGGTTTGTAACAGCTGTTTCAGAGGTCTATGGTGGGGTGAGATGAGAAGCATTCCATGCTGTGCATCAGGAGACACAAAACACCAACAAAGATACCTATTTCCAGAGTGGAATGGGGAGATAATGGGACTGTTAGGGAGATACCTGTAAGTCTACATCCACATGTTCCCAAAGCTGCTGCGCTTGCACCCGACCAGCTCTGGTGAGATCCAGAAACAAGCCTGTGAATATGCACCTACAGCCTCTGCCCTGTTCAGCTGTTGTGCGGGGGAGGAGGAATATATCCCACGGATGGAGTGATGGTCCCTTCGCTCCTGAAGAGCTGCTACTGAGCAAAAATAGGAACATGATCCAGAGTGAAAGAACAAAGATGAGAGCAATATCAACATTACAGATTAGTTCATTTTTTGTGTCTCAAGAAATTAAATTTTAGGAGACAGCCTAGATTCTTTGGGTGGGGGTATATTTTTACTGAAGTCCTGCATTGGGTATTAGATGCATCAGTTAAACTGAAAGTTCTGTACAACCTGTTTATCCAGCATCTAACACAGGAGGGATGAATCAATACCATTCCTCTTCAAGCGATGTTATAGACAAAAGTAAAAAAACACAAAACCCCAACCTGTACCTGCCAATGAAAGGTACCACTGCGGACCCCGGGGTTAAACCTCAGCTGGTGAATTAAGCAAGTTCAGAAGGGCTGTCAGGCACTCGAGCCAGCTGGCACAAAGCAAGCCCCCTCTGCTAGCGAGCTTGCCTCTCCTCCGAGACAGGGCAGCTGCATGGTGCCACCACCTGTGGGGAATGGCCGGGGAGTGGCTGCTGTCCCTGGACACCCCGGCCCAGCCGCTGCCCCGCAGTGCAGCGCCGCAGCCAGCCACCACGGCACCGACGGACGGGAGAGTGCCTGGCATTGCCTAACCGTTTGTAGGAGTGTAACTGGTAGGTGAAAAGGGGTGTTTAGGAAAAAATAAATTAAAAAAAAATCCTACTTTCACCTTTGACTTAGACTACAAAAAAAAAAAAAAAAAAAGAAAGATTTAATCAGGAATTTTCAAAAATGAAGCAACCCATGGCATATTGGCTTAGTCTTTGAAAGCAGTGAAAAGTAAGGGAAACCTCTAATCTATAGAGACACTCTTAAATTCACTGGGATCATCAAAGACAGAAGAAGGTAAAGAGGACTGTCTTCAACAGTGTGCAAACATGCTCTGTTTTCAGAGCTGGAAAAATATCCAGTACTCCAGATGGAGAGCAAACTGAAAAACATTCTTTGTTTATATTTATTTATCCAATCTCATGGTGTCCTTGGTTGCCCAGAGTAGCTACCGAGAGCCGATTCTACTGTGCTGGTGGTTAGAGTGAGGTTACACACACTTTTAGACATTCAGCTGTCTGCCACTAATGTTCAGCATAGCTTGAGGGTAATGGCGCAATTAGCAGCAGTAGGCCAAATCATTCCCAGGTGAAACTCTACTGATGTTAATGGTTTTATTCTCGATGATGTGCTTCTTCCAGTGTGTGTAGAGACAGTATGTAGAATGAAGTGTCTTGCAAAAGGACTTACATGGATTTCATTTGTCTTTTCTAATACTAATCTGGCATTACAGTGAATAAAATATAAAATTGCAACTTTTGCATTGACAGCAACAGTGCATTTCTGTGGATCAACTCACAGGTTCAGCCCATTAATAATTATTTAATATTTTTAACAGTGTCCTTTACAATTCTACCCACAAGCGTATAAAATAATAGTTGTTCTGTTTCTCGTTTTTTTTTTAATCTGCAAAAGTGAAAATAAAATCTCAAAGTTTTTGTTCTCCCTAGTTGTTTTAGGAATGAATTTGCTTCAGAAGAGCCCACAACTAGAGCATGGCAGATGAAAAGAAGGGTGAATTTTGCCTTGACTTCGCTCCTGAATGGAGCACTGTGTAAAACAAAGCTTCCCTACCCAAAAGGCTTTTAAAGTCTACTGCATCAATTATTCAAAGATATATTGCATTGCAGTGAAGTTCCCAGGGCTCCCTAATAGATAAGAAAGGTACCCTAATAGATAAGAAAGGGAGTACAGATCAAAACTGAAAGCACAAACTGGCCATTTCGCCCAGGTCCTGCAAGAAGTCTGTCAGAGCTCCCAAACCGTTCTGATTCAGGGTTACTCAATTATTTTTTCCAGACTTCGATGGAAAATTGTATCACTGTTCCCCAGTAGAAAGCGAAGCCTTGACACAGGTCTCCCTGGTCAGAAAGGTTCTCCAAGCTGTGTGGAGCACTTGCCTGCATTAGCATGGGAGACATCAGCATCTGCGACTGTGACAAAATCCTAGCAAATTGTGTCCCTGGTCAAGATTTTGTCCAGAAACCTGGTTTGGTGTCTTTATTAAAGAGCTTCCTCTTAGCTTTCTAAACAATGACAGTAATGAGGGCAAATTTATGACTCGCTGGGTAGTGTACTTGATACTAATCCAAAGAGTGCAACCTATGGTCCTCAGTTTTATTATCCCTGAAAAAAATAGCACGTTTGTAAGGGATCAGCTTAAGTGTGACCTCTTAAATTCTCTCTGCTAGTGGGTTGTAGCAACAGTTCCCAGCTGTGCTGTTATTCATCAGTAACCATAGAAATTAAAGTGCTGCCAAGTATGTGCTCTTTGTTTTTTGCGAAGGGCTGAAATATGATGCGGTGATGTGTTTGCCCCTCCTGACTTAATTCTGAACTCACCCACTGGCAGACCTGATGGAGAGGTGAAGACAAAATTTGCTGTCGTTGGAAAGCTCCGTCACCAGCAAGTCAACAACACCGCTTCTGCGACTGGGCTGCTGGTACGTTTTCAAAAACCCTGCAGCTAGAAATAGGATGTGGTGGAAAGTCATATCCTGTTATTGAGTAATTGCAGTATTTAATGAAAAACTTTTTTTGTTTGTTAGTGTATTTCTGTTGAGATTGAACTGAAGCAGCACTGGTATTTTTAGCCAAACGGTTTGTTTTGGAAAGAAAATTTGTATAAAATCTCTCCTAAAGGGATGCCTTCAAGTTAATGATTGGCCCACATTAATCTTTGAGTTTTAGCAGGTAATTCTGTTATTAGGAGAGGATTCTTTGCCTCTGAACTGGCATCCAAGCTTTTTCGATAGTCAGTAGGGAGAGGCACATTTCCAGTGGGCAGCACTAATCATGTGTTAAGACGGGATGAATCCTCTTTCTCCCCAACCATAGAGAGAGACTAGACTCCTAACTGTTAGGCAGGTACAGTTACATGAGAGAACTACTCATGGTGGCTTACCACCCATTTTCTGGGCAATTTTATAAATTTTTTTTTTTTTTTTTTTAAGATTAAGAAACCTTGATATTTTGATTTGCATTCCACTGGTTGCTTTTCTGCCATGTTTTGTATTGCCCATTAATTGCCAGCTATCTATGGGCAATGCCCCATGCAACGTGCTTTTGGGTATGCAACATCTGTCCTACAGAAAATAAGACTGCTTCCCATTTGCCCAGGAGAGCTTAGAGAATATCTACAATGTGCAGAGAAGTGTGGCACAGAGATTTCTGCGGGAGCTTTTTAAGAGGGAAATCACACAGGAGGACTTTCTAGCTTGGCTTGGCAGCAATAAACAGTGCGCACTAGACTCAGGTGTCTCTGAGCACTTCTGGCTTGGGATGAGCATGGGAGGAAGCAACCTGTGTATCTCTACAAACAGAGTGAAGGTAACACCACCCTGGACTGGCTCATCAAAGTTAAACAAAAAGGTTTGGCAGAAAAGTATAGTTTCCCCCTGCCACCCTCTGAGGGTTCACTAACACCCAGTTTGACCTCTTCCACACGGGAACTTTGTCTAGGGGCAAAACTGGATTTTAAATTTTGACTTGTAACTATCAGATATCCCATGCTGACATGTAACAAATATGGGATCACTGAAATGCTTGGAGTTGGGGGTGGGGGGTGGGGGTGGGGAGGAGAACTTCATATTGGTTCAAATAAGGAATCAGTACAAATACCATAAAGAAAAAACTGCCAACTCCAGATTCCAAATGAATTAAGAAGTCTATATTTAGCTCCTACTATTTCTATTTCAATTATAAAATATTTCTTGTTAAATACACACCATCATCTCAAATGCTCCACTTGACATAGTTGCTTGGAACCCCATAATTCATCTCTATTTTTAGTTTGCTCACAGATAAGGGAACGGCAAAGGACACCAAGTAAATGATTCAGGCTGGTGTTTTTACAGGACCTTCACAGTTGCTGCTCTAGGAATTGCTCTGGATGCAATCCAAACCTGGCCCAACTCCCATCAAACAATTTCCCTTACAAAGGTAAGTGTCAAATCTTAAGCAATCCTTTCGCTGCTTTTGGGAAGGGTAGAAAATGGTGCATGAATCCTTGGTAGAGCAGAAGTAGATTTTCTCATTTCACTTGACATTAAATGCTTTGTGGTATGAAGGGGAGAGTTAAGAGGGTCACACCTTGAAAGAGAGAGATGTTTAATTTAAATGCCAGGCCTGGAAGTTAAAAGGGGTATTAGGCTGTTGGAATTTTTGATCCCAACTATTTGGATTTTCACGAAAGATTTGCAATTCCCTAATTGCACATTAGAAACAAAAGTGTTTCCATCTTCTAATAAACTCTAAACTTCTTTCCAGAATCCCTTCAAAATGCTCGGCATATGTTGCATGTGGCCTGCAGTCTGCCACAGAGGATTTCAAATTTACCTGTAGCCTGGACTCAGAAAGTGAAGCAGGGAGGGGAAACACAGAACTAAGATTCAGTCCCAGTTGTGGTAAATAGCAGTGGGCTGAAAAACGGGGAGGTTATTTTATTTTATCTCTGTAAGTAGAAAAATCAGTTTTTTAGCAGCTTGTACAAAGAGAAATCAAATTGATGGAAAATCTGGACAGACAGCGGAGATGTGGGCCCAGGCCGTCAGCTTTCACTGAGGCTCATGCCAAGGTGTGAAGGTGTTCAGGTCTCAGAAACCCCATTCAACACTATTAGCGGAATGTCTTCGTTTTACCACTCTGTCACGTGCATGGTGCTTTTCCAAGCTCAAGGGAAGTTAAACTCATCAAACTCGAATTTAGCTCGAATTGGCTGAACAAGATTTGGCTTAGTTGCCTGCATAATTAGATGGGCTCTCATAGAATGAAGTTAGGAAAAAGGAAAATTTAAACTGGAATACAATTTCTATCACTAAAATGAAGTGGGATGTGAAGCAGTCCCATAAGGAAAGAGGCTGGTTCTTGTGTCCAAAGTCTTTCAGAGCTGGACCACACAAAGTCCTAAGAACTTCTCCCAGGAGCAATCATCCACTGGTGGGAAGACGGAGGGATGAGGTAATACAAGATAGATATCAGACCCCTCTTTGAGGTACAAGAAGGGAGGCATACATCCTCAGTACCGAGAAAAAGGCAGGCAGAGGTTAAAGGCTAAGTCCAAAAAGTCAGCTATAATTGACTAATAATCTAAATTCATAAGTGTAATGTGGAAAACTCTCATTCAGCTGCCTCCATCCATGCTTGCCTCACCACAGCAGCCCGAGGCAAAGTCCAGCCAGGAGCCCTCTTAGGCTGCAGGAAAAGTTGGAAACACTCAAACAAATTAAAAAGAGAAAATCTGCCCACTTTTCTCATTCCCTAGCCCAATTTGTAATCATTAGGATATGACCTAAAAGGTTAGTGTTGGCTTAACCTTCTCTGCCTCCAACTATTCTTTAAAAGTCATCTTTGAGTTGAGTCTTTGAAAGAGTTTCTGTGTCCAGTACAAAAACCCAGATGATGCATCCCAACAGGATGACAACACGGTGGTCCCTGGTGAGGGCTTCAGTGCTCAGCAGTGCCCAGTGCCTGGCTGCAGCACTGGCCACATTTCGCCCACAGTGAGCCCTGCTCTGCGTTGCCAGCCCAATGCACACCATCTCCAGCCCTGCCCCGGACACAAAGGCATTTAACTATGATGATGCCTGTGCAGGTGGGATGTCTGGAGGCTGGACACCAGCCCCTAGGGGACAGGCAATGCCACGTTTCTCTCTTTGCTATGGCCAGAGTTTGATAAATTCATTAGGAAATCTGAGATTTCAGCCTTAATTTAGCTGCTCTATTAAATGTGGGCTTAGATCTCCTATTAGAGCCACAGACAGGAGCAGACACAGTATTGTCATATATCCAAACTCAGTCCTAAACATTAAACTACTTAGCTGTACTGGAACATGTATAGACAAGCTATGTAGGAGGTAGAAGTTCAAAGTTAATGTCTTAGTGTTTATATGAGAGTAACAGCACTTTCTTCACGCATGTAAGAATAGTTCAAAACTTACAATAAAGAATAAAAATGATTACAAGTGTGATAATTTGTTTTTAAAATATTTATATCACAAAGTTATCCAGTTTGATTAGAAGGATTTTAGAAAGTAGAGTTGGCTTGAAATAGGTACATAACAAAAAGCTACTCTCTCTCTCAAAAAAAAAAAAAAAAAAAAAAAAAGTAAAAAAAAAAAAAGTGCTCTATACCACTGTGTCACATACAGGCCATGTTAATGAAAATGGTTCAGTGCTTCTATACCAGACTATATTTAAATATAGTACTATTTTTAAAACAATCTGAAAATGAAGAGAAGTTAAGACACTGTGGGAGATCATTTTGCATGACAACACTTTCATAGAATCATAGAATAGTTTGGGTTGGAAGGGACTTTCAAGATCATCTAGTTCCAACAACCCTGACATAGGCAAGGGCACGTTCCATGACACCAGATTGCTCAAAGCCCCATCCAACCTGGCTTTGAACACTTCCAGGGATGGGGCATCCACAGCTGCTCTGGGCAGCCTGTGCCAGCGCCTCACCACCCTCAGAGGGAAGAATTTCTTCCTTATATCTCATCTAAATCTACCCTCTTTCAGTTGAAAGCCGTTCCCCCTTGTCCTATCACTGCATGCCCTTGTCAAAAGCCCCTCTCCAGATTTCCTGTAGGACCCTTCATGTATCGGAAGGCTGCTGTAAGGTCTCCCTGGAACCTTCTCTTCTCCAGGCTGAAGAACCCCAAGTGTCTCAGTCTGTCTTCATGGGAGAGGTGCTCCAGCCCTCTGATCATCTTTGTAGCTCTCTTCTGGACTCGCCTGTTGAGGCTGCAGCAGCATACTTCTTAAAAATAATGAGAAAATTAGAAGAGTATTCTAGGAAATACAAAAGACATTTTTAATAAAAGCAACCAACCAAAAAATAAAAAAAAAAAAAAAAAAAAAGAAAAAGAAAAAAAAAAAAAGAATGAGAGAAGACAAAACCAACAACTTCCTTGTGTCTACAAGCTTTGACTGGATGCTGAATTCGCATTTGCAGAGACATTGGTTTTGCAAAGTATAAAATTTACTCTAGCCTGTTCTGAACTGCCTGTGTCTCGCACGTTTGTTTTATCAGTGTTCAAATAGCATCTGATGTTGCAGATCCCTTGGGAGATGTTTGTTTTGTAGAGCTCATCCAAGTCCACACACCCAGTGATGTCTAATAGGCTCCTTCTTCTCCTAGGATAGACTGATTTTTCATTTGTTGCAGCAAATTCCTGAAAACGTACAGGGAACTGGAAATCATCCTAACTCCACTGCTTCTTCTCGGAATCACACGTACTGACTGGCTACATTAAGAAGGACTGAAAATATATAACGTCATTTATATGGGGATAGGTTGTCCCAAATGGCTCTGAAACAATTCTCTAATGATTTTTATTCTCCTTAAACTGCTATCACACATTAATTCCATCTCAGTGTGAAATCTGAGCAATATGATGAATCATGGAAGCCCAGGCATTGCATATATAGACTTACTAAGAGGCTGGAGAAAGGAAAACAACAGAGAAGCATCCATAGACTTCAATGAACTTTGGGTTAGACCTGAAAAAGTACTGTCTTATTTCTTCTCCAACAACCCACAAATTAAAAAGAAATTACTTGGGTTTACATCTAACTTATATTCACTTCTGAGCACAGAAGTAAATTCATTTACTATATTCAGAGTAAAATTCCCACTGTTTTAGAAGATATATTTCTTCACCAATAAATGTATTCATAATCAACTTCCCTTAACCATTAGTGGGTCATCCGAGTTGCAAATAAAGCCATGCTTGTCCAGGTAACCAGGTCAATCAACACAGATCCTTCTTAGATATCTGTGTGCTGCATCTCTCCACTGTGTATCTTTACTAGTTTGGACGTGAAACTGTTGCTTCTGGTCTTAAATTAACTCCATGTATTAGTACAGAAGTACCACTGAGCTTATAATGCTCTCATAGGATGGTACTCACCAACAGTCCAAGTGTGAGCTAGCCAGTCCACATCCAGGTGGTTTTTTGTTTGTTTGTTTTCATCTGAATGTCCCAGGGTTTCATTACCCTGTAGCTGGGTATCTGGCTGCGACTGAAATAGAATAGAGGTTTCTTGGCTGAAGTTTGATGTTGTTGTCATCTTTCCCCTAAAGAACTAAAACATCAAGATTCATCAAAGCATGGCGATGCCCGTGTTATCCAAAATCAGATCACAAACAACACATTTCTAAGTGCTTGTGTCAGACTACCAACATCAAACACTTGGCATGCGTGAAGCAACTAGCTTTTGAAAGACGCTGCAAAAAAATAAAACGTTTCCAATGCCTCTATTGGAAGCAAGACATCTCTTTAAACATGCTCACTATGAACTATCCCCCAAATGCAGAGGAGAGTAAAGTGATTTATAATTTGTTCAGAAAAAATGTCAAATCTCTGAACATTAAACTTTGTGCCATTTTGGTGTTTTTTGAAGAGATGAAGGACTTGGGTTCACCTAGACAAAAGGCTATCCTGCTTCAACTCTACCTGGTAATGTAATAAGCATAGTTGCATTTACACACATATGTTTACACTTGTATAGCTGATTTTGGCCGTGGAAGGAATTATACTGGTAAAAACTGTTTTATTAATATACATTCATAACCGTGCCCAAACCAGCATTATGCCATCATATATACACTGGAAAAATAATAACACTCTTAAGCAATCCCAGCTACATAATCACAAGCACCGCCCGTCTCCTCAAATAGCTTTTTATCCCTCTGCTGAACATTTACTTTAAGGATGAAACATGTAAAGGTGAATTCCTGCAGAAAACAACATTGGGTATGGTCCTTTTAATGTCTTGAAATAACATAAAGTGAACAAAAAAAAATGAAAGTTGGATGTGGCATGTGACTTATTTGTAAATCAGCTTGCCATTGCATCAAATCCTTCATTATTTTTAATAATGAAATTGATGTTGCAGCCTTTACCTACATAAAACGTTCACTTAATATTACTGAACATTTCAAATGATTATTCAAGACAGGGGCTGGTCTGTTATGCTATATATGTTGTGCTTAGAAGGTGAAGGAAGTCTCGATCAAATGTAAGTCAGTAAGGGAGTTCTCAGAAGACTTCGGCTGTGTCGGCAGCTATTCTGTAGGCAGGTGCCATCAGGTGCATGTGCCCAGGAGACTTCCCTGGGGCAGAGCAGTCACAAAGGTCCATATCACTCTTCCTTGTTTGTTTCATCCTCAGACGCATCTTCATGTATGAAGGTTTTCCAAAACTATTTTTACTGGTAGTAAGAACTATTTAAAATTGTAAAAAAAATCAAGTGCGCACGTATAGTTTAAACCTTCAGTTACCATTGTTTGGAGGGTTATTTTCTAAGGGCTTTTGGCA
>KL261974.1:0-13207 GCA_000699545.1 Podiceps cristatus | reverse complement strand
AGAGAAAGAAAGGGGGTGGGGAGAGGAGATGAGAGAGAGAGAAGCCCATCCTTTCATCAGTTTGTCCACCAGCTTTGTCCACCAACAAAACACTATTTTGATCCCCAACTTTTCCTTCCATTCTCCATTTGCTTACCTACCACAGTTTCAACATAAACTACGGGAAACAGTGGACCTATTTGTCTGAAACAACTGTTCTCATTCTTTGTTTTCATCCCTTTAACAGCTGCTTTCCAGTGACTGAGAAAGAATTTAGGCCTGCTAGATGTTGATTATTACACTGCTCTCTCACTCCCACCTCCACATGTACACCCCGATCCTGCTCTCCCTTATCACAAAAACATCACAGAAACTACACTACATGGCTAGAGTTACAGTAAAAATGTTTCTACACACAGAGGTCCTTATTCAGTTATTGCTCAATACTCCCTCGGGGAAACTTGACTTCAGTGGGAGTTGGTCTGTACAGGGATTTCAGGGTATGAACTGCAGAGCACAGGAACTCCCACGGAAATTTTATTTATCAGATCAAGGTAGTGAAGCTTCGCCAATAGGCTGTTGTGGGAATACTGACACCACAACTGAAAAGCATTAGCTTCTGCCGCTGCTTATGATATATTGCAAGATCAGAACCTACATTTATACGTCAGCTTGAGGCTGTAAAAATTTTTATAATATTTCATGTTTGATAAAAACATCTTTATTGTTGTTTTAGTATTAATTTTAGCATGATCTAATTTATAGACCTAATAATAGTTTTAAGATATACAATAGGTGGAGTTGGTAGCACTGCCTACTATTAAACTTTCCTAACACCTCCACTTACAAGGCTCTGTATTGAACAGCTTATAGCTTTGCCAGACTTGAACCATTTGGGCTGAAATTTTACATGTTGCTCGGAAAATTTAGCCTTAGGCTACATTTTACTGGTAAGTATCAGCCAAAATTGTGCAACTGATCAGCTCTCTCCAAGAACAAAACCGGGGAAATGAAACATTTTTTGCAATGTTAAAAGTATACAGACATTTTCTTGGAGAAGCTAGAAGCCTACGCTACAACACATATTGGAAACACAGTGTAAATAACACTTTGTTACAGGGAGCATGCTTTCACTGTTTTCCACCAAATCTAGACAAAATTTTACAAGATAAACTTCTATGAAATCACAGCTTCAATGGGCTCAGCAGAAACAGCTTCTATTTTAAAATCTAAACAGCACCAGTTCTGCCCTCACTGAACAGTCTTAAGCTTCTCACATCTCCTGTAAACTGGGCTTTCAGAATAAGAAATAGGGCACCTGCTTCTTCCAGATTCCCCCCTTTTTGAGGCGTAACATTTCAGTACAGAAAACTAGCTTATGCAGATGAAACATGAACTTGGATGTGAGGCAACAGAGAGAGGAAATGGTCTGCTAAGGATGTGAGAGGGGACAAAGATCAGTGAAGGGAATGGCACTGAAAATGGGTGAACAAAGATTTAAACCTTTGATGGAGGATGGGAATGGGGCTGGCTGAATTACATGGAAGAAGTAGTGCAGGAGAATCACTGCAGTCATAGGAACATGTTGGAGAAGGTGAGACACAAAGTAACAAGCTGGGAGTCATAACATATTATTTTTAGTCTGTAACGTATACCCAGTTTCCTAAGTCTCATCATTTGCTGTTGCCAGATAGTAGCTGTGAAACCCATTGGTGATCTATGCGCACTTTTCTCCTTCACAGCTGGTCTCTATAAATTCTGTCAAGTTACTTCTGCTATAAATAATTCAACAGCTTGATGGCACCCTGCTTAGTTCATCAATGACATATGATGAAATACTTCTATTTCTTTTACAAGAAAAGAAATAAGAAATCAGGCCCAGTCAGAAATGGGTACCATAGTTTAAGATGGCACTGACCTCTATTGCCAAAAAGTTGATTATTGTTCCTCTGGTGGATTTAACTGTCCCCATGGCTGCATCATCACCAGAAGTAGTGCCTAAAAATTTCTCCTCCACATCAGTTTGAATCCTGGTAACTTTCTGCTGAAAGATGCTCAGACCTGTCTGATGTTGTGCTGAAACGGAGAAGGAACATTCACACAATCTGGTCACCTAACTCATAATGACAGTGATCTCCAGGTAGGACATGGCCCAAAACACAATGAATACTGAAAGGATTTGAATAGTACATAGTCCAAAACTCAGAAATCAGTGGAAAGATAATAAATAGGCCTTTGTTAATCCATTTGGTACCATGACAATGTAGTGGGCCTGTGCAAAATGTTGCATGATGTCAATGGAAAAAAAATGCTTGTGTGCAAAGAATTATTTTCTAAGATTTGAGTGCCTGATTTTGGTCTCAAAATTTGTATTAAAAGATTCCGCATGTGCCAACACATATAGTTTCCTAAAGTATGAATTGTTCATTGTGCATTATTTTTTTCATCACATTAAATTTCATTCTCTGTGTTCCTGGTATAAAGGATTTTATTCTGGGTACCAGAATTTATGCTGCCCAAAATCCAGTTCAGTGTTCAGTTATTTATTTGTGAAATCAAAGTAGAAAATTACAAAACATTCTGGTTACTTTTTCTGAGTTTTGCATATTAAAAAAAACCAAAAAACAAAAAACCAAAACCCAGAAATTTCTGACTTTTGGGTTGGAAAAACCTAAGGTGCTATTCCACCTACAGCTGAGTTTAAGAAGAGTCAGTCACTGCTTCTTCCACTGTTAGGCTTATATAGTTCTACTTTGTGTTCACCGGTGTCAGCAAAGCTTTCCTTTTCACTCAGCATCAAACACATAAATCTCAGCTCCATGGAATTAAATCTGTCTACAGCAGAAAGTTTGAAGCTTATCTTGAGCTAAACCAGCTTATATTTTGTCTTTCCAAGGCTTCATAGTGTAAAGCCCGAAAGAAAGGTTTCAATGACTTGTTAGGATTCTGATCAAGGACCATTGGTTTGGGATTTTCTTCGAAAAGCCTTTTCACCTTCCCAAAATGGAGAAAATCTAAGAACAATTATCAGAGGAGGAAACCATTCACAAACTTAAAAGCCTGCAGTCCTATACATTTGAGGAGCAATGGCTTCGTAGTAAGGCTGTAGGCTGGACTGAGGTAGGCTAGTCTGGTTCAGCCCTTGGTTTAAACAGTATAGAACCAAGCAAGCTGTCGAGAGCTACAGCCAGTGAGGAATTTAGACTATCAAGAAAGTATTTTGGTGGAGTAAAGGTACCAATGCCCCAAAGTCTCTGCCTGGATGCTGCCAGCCCGGGGCCCATCTGGGATACAAGAACAAACCGTTCCTCTGGTTGTGCTCAAAGAGGTCCAAACAGCTAATTCAGAGAGATTCCTAATCTCAAATAAATCCCAATCCCGAAAAAGACAGAATACTGTTTGTATATTTAGTACACCCTTTCTTCCCACATTCTGTTCAAATAATTTTCAGTGCAGATTTTAGCTGTGCTAGGGTGGACGAAAACCCAAGACTGCCCCCTCCACACTAGCCACAGTTTGCTTACTCCTTCTGGCTTCCTTCCCTCCTAGACCTTGGATTCCTTTCGGCAGGGTGGCAAAGGAGAGGGAGAGTTCCAGTTCTCTGCAGCGTAGCCCAGGGGACCAGGGCACTGGAATGAACAATATGGTCAAACGCCCTACGTTCAGTGCCTGTCTGGACCATTTTGTAAGTGCTTAAAGCATAAGGTTATTATATAAAACAAGTGTACCGCTTTCGTCTTCTTTCTATTTTTAAAGAAAAGCATAACCGTTATTCTTTTAAAAACCAGATGTAAATGTCCAGCCACAGAGGACCCTAGGCTCTAAAATGAATGGATACACCATTCTGTAGGCTTGAATCCAGAGTCTATGCTCTGGAGAGGGATAGTATTCATAACGTATAAAAACCCCATTCTTAGGTTTTCCTATTGGTTAGCATTAATCTTTTCCTCGCTCAATACATGTGTTATGTATATTCCAAGATGTCTAATTTTCCCCCTGCTGTTCAAAGGGAGCCTATGTACCTCATATACATTTACACTTTGCACTCAGAGGGTCAATGAGCTAAAATGCTGGTGTCTAAAGGCATCAAAGTCCTCTTAGGAAACCGAGTCAGAGACCTATGGGGTAGGTTCATATCATCATTTTTTTTTTTTCTGTGTATGTAACAAAATTTGGTATCTCAGTTTACTTGATCTATCTGAAACATCCACAGACCACAGATTTACCCTCAAAACAGAAAAACAATTTACAACTGTGACAAGCAGAATATTTACAAAGCATATTACAGAATCTAAACACCCATTTCTTTGGACACAGAAATGAAAGCATAAAGGCCCTCTGTAGCAGTCACAGCAAACCGCTGGCTGGAGCATTGCCACTTTGCAATTCTGATTAAACACTTTTCCATCCAACCACTGAAGCCATCCAGCATATTCTGCTGAAGTCTGTGCAACTGATTTGCTAATACAAGTGGATTAACTAGTTCAATCTATAACCACTTCTCCTTAATGTGAATGAGACTACAGAGGCAAATACTATTACACTGGATCCCACATTTTCCAGTTACTGTCCTAACTTACAAATGCCTCACCACAAGAAATGAAATTTCTGTTTTAGATTCCCTCAATCACATCAGTTATCACAGAATCATAGAAATGTCAACTGGAAAGAAACTCTGGAGGTCATCTTGACCAGCATCCCACTGAAAGCAGGATGGTCACCAATGCTGCATCAAGCCACCTGTGATTTTGTCCAGTCTGGTCTTGAAAACCTCCAAGAATGAAGGTGCTACAACTGTGCAACCATAAGGCAATCTAACAAAATAAGCCAAACAATTTAAGGCTGAATGGAAGGCACCATCCCAAAGGGAGAACCAGCTCTGTTGTGTTATGTAGTATTTTGTCTTTGAGAATACTCTGCAGAAGTTATGGGGGAATACATTCAACCAGGGAGGACCCAGACTGATCCTCTTATAGGAACCAGATAAATTAATGAAAGGGAAGTCTTTTTAGGAATATTATTGCACATAAAAATACACATATAGCCTGAAGCTCAAATTCCCCAAGTCACAGGGGAATATTTTGCTGGGAAAATAATAGAAGGACTACATATCACTGGTTACTTGGCCTGTTCTTGCTCTCTTTCTTTTCAAGATGTTACTGGCCACTCAAAAATACAGGATACTTGGCTTTCTGTACCTTCTAAAGTTCATCATCTGGGTTCTTGTTCTAAAACACAACAGATTAACCACCACCCCCATTTGGATCATAACCCCATTTAATCTCATACTGTCAAGAAAGCTAAATGTTCTAAAGTATGAGAGCTTAATCCCATGGATCAAGACAGAAAAGGAGGCTTAGACATTTAAGGGGGCTACATATTCTCTGGCTGTCATCAGCTTCAAGCTACTACATTTTGGTTGTTCTGAGTTATCTTTAAATCTCTCCATGCCTATGCTTCACGACTTCAGTAATAACACTCTTTAGACATGTTTCAAGCATATATGCCTAACATATAGTTAAAACACTCATATGTCATTCTAATAGATGTCATTAATAAGTATCCAGGTAAAAAATCAGAATTGTATCATCACACATTTGAGGTCTACACATTAAAAACAACTGCCCAGATCAATTTACACAGTAAACAATAGAGAAGAAAAATAAAATACCTAATTTAACAATATCTGCAAAATGAAGAAACAATAATTATTTCACCTCCAATATTCTGAAAGGCAAATAGCACCACTTCGACAGTGAATATACTGAGTGTTCATGTAGAATTATGAAGACAACAAATTCCGACAGATTCTCTTGCATCATTTTCATCTTTCTGCGCCCATACTGTTTATACACCCTTTGGTTTCTCTGTCCCTGACTCAGACATGCATCATCTCTATTTCTGGGAAAATATTATTGACATTTTGTCCTTGGGTGTCTGTCACTGGTGGGGGGCAGGGCAAGACTATCTAATGCATGGAATGTAGGTCATGAAAAGCTGAGGGCACTGAAGATGTTTTTGAACCAGAAAACAGGCTTAACTGGAATGGGAAAATAAGAAATGAGACAGCTTCATGTGATTTAATTTTAGATGCTTCACTGAAACACCACAGCTGTTCCACTGGTAACATCTTTTCTGGAGACAATGAGCCAAGTGTTCTTAGAACGGCATAGTGCTGGTAGGCAAACTGAGGAAAATTCAGCAATTAAATAGAACTACTACTTTTTTTTCTCTGCAGGAATACTGGGGACTCATCTTTCCTCTCCTTCAGTTCGGCCTGCGCATGCGTGGAAGCTGCAAGGTACATGCTGAAGCTTAGACACTACCTCACCACCTGCAGCCCCATCCAAGGCAGTTGGTAAAGAGCACTTCACATTACGGACAAAGGAATTTGGGACAGTTGGAAAGCGCTTCGCAAGTTTTTTCCATCCCAGTTCTTCTTTCTAGGCGGTCTTTACCAGAGTCTGCTCTGGGTTTTGGCTCTTCCCTGCCCAAAGCTGGCCAGAATAATTTCAGTTACATAACATTTGCCAGACACTCCTCTGTTCTTCAGACTGTTCCTTTTCACCACATTACCCCAGATTTCTAATTTGTCTAGTAGGATTTCCTCCCCTACCTACTTTATCAAATTCTCTCCTTGACTGTCATGATCTCTACGTAGTATTTAAAATTCTTTTGTAACTCTAACTCTTACTTATGGACTCCAAAGTTAAAGCATAATCCCGCTCTCTCCCTGACCACACTCGAAGGGGTACCTAACAACACGGTACAAACAGGGAGATACTCATATCTCAGCCATTGGCACTTCTCTTAGGAAGCTCCCATTTCCCAGAGAGTCAGCAGAGAATATAATGCTTTTTCTACCTTAGGTACAGGTACTAGGCCTAGTGAGCATCCCTAAACAACCTAAAATATGTGACACAGAGGCCTTAGAAGCATTCATGTAGGAAGCGGAAAGTCCTTCTAGGAAAGCAGACAGCTCTCTTTGGTGGTTCTGTATTCCAGCTGCAGTTTTAAGGAGCTAAAAGGAGTCATGGCTTGCAAGGTATAAATATAATGTTGTTGGTCTTTGCTATAGGTCCTTTCGATGTCCTGCTCCCCTCCCTCTGCCCTTATCGAGTGATGTGTGAAGACCATCCCTCTGGCTGCCAGCTGTCACGCCAGCTCAGGGGTTGGTCACAGCCTGGGCATGATCCCGAACCCACATCTCCCAGGCAGTCACTCATGTCCTGAAGGTAGACTTGTACATCTAATTTCAAACGGTAGCCAGGTGGTTACTGAGGACTGTGAGACTACTGAACCTAGTGATTTCCAAACCAGTGTTTACATAAACGGGAGGCACAGGATGTTTAATGTCTGTCTGCTACACTTCAAATGCAGTTACCAGAAACCATGCAGTCCTCTATCATTATTTAATAGCTCATCTGAGAATAACAGGGTGATTCCCTTTTCAACGGTTGTGGCCCAGAAAACACAAGATTACATAGCTTCAGTCACCTATTGACAGCTTTCAAGAGAATAAGTTAAGGTCTTCGGGGGTTTGGAAGTTTCTGATTGCAGAAGCCTGATCTTAAACAAAGCAGCATAAAACATTATCAGGAAATAAGAGACATTCTTCCATAATTACAGACAAATGTATATTAAATGTAATTTCTCAGTAAAAATGCCTACTAGGAATCATCCGGTTTGTCTGCAAATGTAATAATCTCCAAGAGAGGAAGTAATGTCATAGATAAATGACGCAGAAGGATCTCTGCGCTGGCAGAGATGATAAAATTTAGTCATTTAAAAATAAGTGATGTTTCTCTACCTGATTTTTAACAATAAGGGGAAAGAATTAAGAAGAATATATTTTACAATGCCAATTCAGATGTACAAACGTTGTAGCAGATCTAATTAGTCCTCACAAGACTCGAAGGAAACTCTTGAAAAGGGTAGATCAGATTAGAATGTTATTCAAAAAAGAGAAAAAAAAAAAAAAATCCCACCTGAAAATAGCATATCCAAGGCCTGGACATTTCAGATTTTCCTGTAATATCCAAAGTATAAGACAAAGGGAATGCACTAAACTGACATTCAGCCCAAGGGAAAAAAAATTGGATGGATGCACTGGTGAACATAATGTAACTCCAGATATGAGTGAGGCTGTCAGGATAAATTTTCCCAGACAATTAATCCACAGAGAAGAAAAATTCAAAGGTAAAACCATTAGGAATGACTGCACCAAACTGGACAGACAAGTTAAATTAGATATTTCAATTACTGACATTTGTGTTTCATGTGTGCTTTCTTGATCAGTTTACTACTATCAATAAATAATCTAGTAAATGAAACAATTAAGGCCAATACAGAATGCAAGATAAACGTTGATTAAAAAAACCCTTTAAATCAAATTCAGCTAAGGCATAATACTTAAAACTCTCAGACTGCTAACTTCTATCCCAGTTGTTCAGTTAGAGCCTGAACTGTAACCTTTGAAAATTAACAGACTCCCACAGGAATGCAGAATTTCAAAATACAGTGCTGTTGCATGTCTTTTTCCACTCATCTACCTGATATAAAACTAGCAGATTAAAGTCAGATTGCATAGGAGTTTGAATTTAAAAAATCTGGATATGTTATTAAATGCAGACAATAAGCAGTAGAAAGCACATAGGGGAAATTCTACACTTCAAGCCATGATTCTTGTTTTCAATAACATTTTTGCAGCCCTGCACTTTATACAGACTGAGACTCCTCAAGTTCAGTCTGTCCCCTCTATAATTCTCTGGCGATACAGTCTGCAAACATGCTAAGTACCAAAGCCCTCAAATATACATACCAGTGCTTCAAACCCTTTGAAAACCAAGCCTCTTTCAGCTTTTCCCTTGAGAAGAGGTGACAGACAACCAGCTGCTCAGACCTGAATAAGGGCTTTTTGAAGCAAACCCCATGAGCACAGCAAACATTCAAAATGAGATTGTAGCAGATACACACTGCCTGAAAATCAGGGATAAGTCAGAGCTGTGACACCTATAGTGGTATTTGTATTATGTAGGTATTATTAGTAATTGGCAGCATCTTGGTTTAAACAATAAATCGGGCATCTCCTTGACTTGGGTCAGTATCATGTGACCTAGTTAAAGAAAATAAGTGCCTGCAAGACTGAAAAGTTCTGAAAGTGATAAGAGGTTTACAATTAAAACCATTTCATGCCAGATTTGGCCACACTGAATGCTTGCAGTAGATAACTTGCACATCTGCTAATGGCATATGTCATTCCTTGACTGTTTCAGTTTATAGTAGACTCTCCTCTGAAGAAAACAATCCTAGATCTTTAAAGCTTTATCTCTAGAAACTTTCCCCTTTCCAATGGCTTTATTTCTGAAGAAAACAGAAACCTGCTTTCCACTGGAGAGGAAGACAGGTGGGATGTCAGTATATGTCTGTGTCTCTAGAAAAGACAGGTAGCAGCCCCTGAAAGGTCTAGCCTGGTCAATATTGTAGTTGCTCTCCATTTTTACATGTTTCCTCCATAATAAGGCTGAAAGGCACTGAGAAGATTTCTCCCTGGCTGCTTGCTCTATCTGTGTTATGGAATGAATACAATCGTTGGAGCAGTGAGATTGGCCATGGCTCTCATGCTGATACTAATGAGGTTCCTGGTATAATTTCCATACCCCCTCTAAGCTGATGCTATAAATAACAATCAGTGCAGCCTTACATGGCTAAGTCTTGATAAAGTTTCTGATGGTGCCAAAATATCCCATTTCTCTGCATGCCAGATGCTTTTAATAAAGAGACTTCCATCTTATGGAACTGCGTTTGCATTACCCTCATCCCCCTGAGCTGCTTACAGTGATGCTTACAGTTGGGTCAACTTTGTTTTCCATCTTGTCCCTCTGCCTCTGTCTATGAAAGAGGATCGTTATTCTCTGGAGCCACCCACAAAGAAGAAAGGACGTGTATGGGCAACCTCTTTCTGAGAGCATTTCACATTGATTTAAGACTTGGTTCCGTTAGGAGAGCCCATTCAGGGCTCACTTCCAATGCTTTTAGAGAAAGCTCTCTAAAAATGGCCAGTAACTAAGCACAGTTAAAAAAAAAAAAAAAAAAAAAAAAAAAAAACCATGTGAAAAGAAAGAACTCTAATGCTGACAACACAGGTGACCTGCTGTGAAGTACCTGCTGCCAGTACCTGAACCCTGTGCTAGGTCCTGAGCACCTGAGGAGCAACCCATTAAAACTGCCTTTGGATAAAATTCATTAAGACTCAAGGACCAAGTCTAGGTCGCTCTCCTAACTAAGCTAAAGCCATGCTTGTTGCTATGCCCTTGTTCAGAAAGGACAGTTCTTAAATCCTTTTTCTCACAGAAGCACAGTTTTTGCCATTTTCCCCAATAGTGACTTAGTTAAGCCAATTTACTAGGAGATGAGAGATGTTAGTTTGAACTCCCTTAACCAGGGGATAGAATCAAAGCCTGATTCCACATTTCCTGGGCAAGCGGCAGAGTCACAGGTATGCTGTACTGAAAGGGTATATTCCCTCCTAAATATGTTTTTGCTGATTGCTTTTTTAAAAGAGGAAACCACCACAAGGAGACAGAAAATACCACATCATAGCACCCCTTCAAGAACACCGACAAGAGCAAGCTGTGGAGCAGAGACTCTGATATTCTACATAGATTTTGGCCCAGCTACAATATTCAGTCTCCTCACAACTGGATTGACATAGGATGGGTGCAGAGATGCAGGTGTAGGCATGCACATTGTTGGAGTTCAGAAGTTTCTCATCATCGATGGCACTTGAGGAGGGGCATTTCAATATTGCAATACTGGACCTCAGTACCTAATCTCAGTTAAGACTTATTTGAGATAGCTTCTCAGACTCTAATCCTCATAATCTCATCCAATCAGATCTTTGTTTTTCCCCTTGGGGCAGGAATCAGTCAGCACTCACAGGACACTGAGTAAGAAATTCTAGTTTTTCCCATTCTTGCTTCCAGTGCAGTTAGCTAACGTACGTATTGTGATTCATGAAACGGATCTGTTGAGAGTTTAAAGGTCAACTGGTCTGAATGGAACTAAATCCATCTCCTGTGTGGAAAGGAAGAAATAAAAGGCATGGAAAAAACCAACCAAACAAAACCACCACCTTTCCATAATGCTCGTGTTCTTGTAAGGACAAAAGTGAGGCAATTGCTGTCCCTTCTTGCTCTTAATGAGTAAGCACGTTGCTGACTGCAGCACATCTGCTGTATGGGCTGGACGGACAGACACTGCCTATAGCCCACATTGGGATAAGGTCTTCAGCAGAATATCAAGGAAGCTGAGATGGAGATGAGGGCTCACATGCAAGATGGGTCCCGGAACTGCTCGGTCCATGACGGCTTACGTTCACTTACTTCTACCTCTGTGGCTCCACTGTTGCACGCTGGTCCACATTAGAAAATTTCACAGATGAAGTCTTTTACTATTGATGAGGGAGAAGTAGGAAAAAAAGTGTATTCCCATACCCTTGCCTCTGTGTTAAGCCATATGCCAGGCACGCAAAAAATCTCCGACTAAATTCTCAAAGCTTTTGGGAAATCCATCAAACCACAAACCCAGGCTAAGCCAGAGTGAGTGTGTGAGTCAATGCACTTATTTAGAGTTCAGTAGTAGCTGGGCTCTGACTGTAAGCCTGGGGCTGCGCACGCACAGAGTGAAGCCAGTTGTTGCTCTGAAGAGGTTCCAGTCCGCAGCAGGAAAGGAGCCCCAGTCCACTGCAGCACATGCCGCAGTTAGATGGCTGGCTTTCAGAGGGGCATTTGAACTCGTTTATGCCCCAGAAAGGAAAATCCTAATAATAGTCTTATCAATCAGAAGTAGGTCTACTTTATTTAGAACTGGAAAGTAGGGTTGTAAAGGTTATTTTCTGAGATTTGTAACTCTTTACTAAAGGACAGAATTTTATTACACACTATTGAGGATTGTATTAAAGCTATTCTACGAGAGTCTTTTAATCTTCCATTATTGGTCATATTACCTTCTGCATCACCATAAATGGATTTAGAAAAGTAACTGGGAAAAAAGCTGATCTAATTGCAGAAGTAACTAAGTACAGCTTCAAGATTCAAGGCAACAATAAGATGCTAGGGTTATTTTTTCATTTTTCAGCCAAAGATGTAAGAAGCCTCATTTTAAAAAGCATTCTTACAAAAGGCCACCACTAATTGGGAGATTCTCCCAGAGGAATAAAACATCTGTTGTAAAGAAACAGTTGTCACAAATTTGTAGAGTTAAAAAAATATACCCATTTCATATTGAAATCCTGTTTGAACAATAAGATACTGTTGCAAGACATGTCACAAGTACAATTTCATTGTGTATCAAAAAATGGGTCTCCGGGCTCTAAGAGACAAAGGGTAATCACTGAAGTTAAATCTATCAATATATCCAGCTCCATAACAAACATTATGAAACTGGCTTTAGTATTAATTCAAATTTTGCCCTGCTTCAGCAACAGTATTGAAAATCCTGTTTTGTTAATTCTATATTTATCTATCTGGGGTAGATCAACAAACTCTCAGAGTATTAGAGACTAGGACCAGGTTTTGCTATTGCATCTTACAGTAATTATACATCGGATCTGGTATTTTGAATAGAAGAGTAATGATTTTGATTATTGAAATATACCTTCATTAGCCTAGAAAAAAAGAAGATGACATCTAGGCCATTTCTGTGGAACCATGTGTTCTGTTTCAAGTAATCACAATTACTTGTGCCTTTGTGTTTCTCACTATAAGAGCAGCAACGGCTATCTATCTAGTCAGTATAAAAGCCTTCATAATTTAGGAAAAGTTAGTGCAAAATATCGTAGCCCATCTCTTCAGTGACAATTCGGGTACAACTCTGATTCCTCACATACTTTGAATAAAGCTCAGGGTCCTAATCCCTTTACTCCACAATGGTCAATAGCTCAGTATATTTAAAATTCAGTATACATCCAAGTTGTTCTGGAATTCATCCTCATCAGGATGAATGCACTCTAATTTGAGAGCAACATTTTCTTAGAGGATAAACTAACTCTTTTTAAAACATATTTAGCTAAAAACTACAGACTGTTACATAATCATATTACTTTTACTGACTCTATGCACGCCTTGAGAAGAGTATCAGAGAGTAACACCTCATGACTGCATAGTCATATTTTTATTGATTACCACATTAAGGGCAGGGCAGGACAAGACATAAAATGGAATGGAAG
>JMFS01029594.1:0-54710 GCA_000699545.1 Podiceps cristatus | reverse complement strand
TTCAGGAGGCACTGAAACTGGGAAAGGAGACTGAGCAACACGTCTGCTATGTACAAAGCCTGAGTCCACACTGCACAACACAAAGCCCCGCAACCCTCATGGGTGACCTCAGCTTAGGCTTTCTTTCCACTTTTGCTTTGGGCTGAGATTCTCAAGGGAGCTTCGAAGAGTCATGTAACCAAGTTCAACTACTTTGAATTTTCCTATTGACCAGAATAGCATTAGATCATATTACCCACATCTATTTGTTAACGACAAGCACTCGTTTACCCACACTGATACCACATGGCTTGGATGCGTGTTTTGTACACCATAAATGGCAAGGAAGACGTCTTCAAGACGTAAACACCGCAGGACACACAGCAGTTCCACTCAGTGGCAATTTTCTCATGCACCCAAAAAACACAGAAGGAAAAGTTTCAAACTCTACCAAAGTTTTCAACTTCCCTCCCACCGACCCACTTGTAGTAAATATAAAAGCAGTCAGTCATCGCTATTACAATAACATTTTATCTTTAGAAAGGGAAGAACTATTTCTATATACAAATGCCAATAAAAGCCACATCTTTGTGCATTGTGCCATATCCACGTACTTGTTGTGACTCACATAAGAGAGCATTTAAAAAACAATGAAAAAGCCCTTTCCTCTTTTTTTTTTTTCAGTTAGAAATCCCCTATTATCCCTTTTAAGAGCAAAGTTGTGAACAGCCGCTGTTTTCGGTTCTAACTACCAAGTTTAACGCAGAGACGGGAGTGACCAGATTGCTTTGCTCTGGAGAGATGCTTTTTGACAAACACTGTATTATTGTATTATTGTATTATTGTATTATGCCAAACACTGCTGCTGCACTGGGACTCTTCTTTTGGTGGAGAGGAAAAAAAGGTCTTAAACAGCTGAAAAACTACCCCACACTGATGTGTATTTTTCAAACAAGTACATCAGCATGAGTTAACTATTGCACGCGGTGCCCACTCCACCAAGGTCTGAATCCATTCCAGTTGCCTGCAGGGAACGGCTGCTTGGCTGAGGCTGTAAAGATACGTATGTGCAAATCCAAAAAGGTCCCAGTTTAATCCCTGGTGCGTCAGTCAAGACAGGAGATAGCACAAAGGTATGAAGATATTTGAAGCGGGCTGTTATTCTATTTGGTAGGAATCAAACAGATTATATATATAGAAATTTTGGACTAATCTCAGAAGTCAGTGCTGGTGTGCAAAAACACACCTGGCAAACTTCACTGCTATGCATTTGTCGGTTGCTGTGGATTCAGTATAGAGCTATAATACATATTAGACTATTTGCTAAAGCTTCCTACTAATATCCCTAAATATTGAACAAACTTTCAGGAAAAATAAATCAATTCTGCTATTTATATTTTTAAATGCCTTCAAAAAAGAATGTATTGGTCTCCAAGAAAGCTTGAATTCACCTATGTCTACTCTCCTGGGGGAAAAAAAAAAAAATAACAGGGAAGTCAAGGAGCCAATAACATCCCTGTTTAATGTAATGCTCCATAATTTTAATTTGATAAAATATCTGGCAAAGTAAAAGCTAGATGTCACATATCCTTAGGGACATGATTTCATAGTCCACTTACTAATACAAACTGTCAATATTAAAACTAACCCACAGATTTCTGCACTTGTAGAGGTTTAACAACCTCTAGATGTCTAGCTAGATGTCTCCGATAGCCAGAGATGTAGAAACATGGAGACAATCAAGGAAAACATTAGACTTTACTTTAAAAACTGATTTGATCAATAGGCTTAAAGTCCTCTAGTTGTAGAAGCACAACCCCCTAGTATGGCCACTCTTAATTCAGAATAAAAATGACCTGTTCTGATTAAGCCAATGCCTTATGAATATAAGGTACAATTAAAAAAGTAGAATTTCTTATTTAAAAAAAAAAGTTTAATTTGAAACAAAATTATCATCATTTCCTTGCGTAAAACACGCTCTAGGACAGCTCACAGCCTAAATGAGTGTCTTGTATTTCTTTATTAAAAGACAAAGCCTGTACGTACAGATTTTTTTTCCTTTCATTTTCTTCAAAACTCCTACTGAGCACAAAGTGTTGTATGTGTAAGTATTATAAAAGTGAATCAATATGTATCACAGATGACAACTGCAGACTTGGCCAAATACAAATTAATTTATACAGTTGTTAATTCAGGATACATCGGATATATTCCAAACACAAAGGTTGCTGTTAGGTTTAACCTGGTGCAATTGAAAGTGGGATGGAGTTCAAATATTTCCCAATTTTCTTATGGTTGGGGCCAGCCCCTCTTTGCCAAACTCTGGTTCAACACACCTAGAATTGTGACCTTAATGAGACACAAAATGTAATTGTGATTCATCTTCTACAAATCAAAACAGGAGGTAGTTGCCAGAGTTGTTTTAAATTCACACTGGGGTCACACACCACAAAAACTGGCCCACCGATAACATTATGGGTCTACTTTCATATAATGGAGGCCAAAAATACATCAACTTGTATTCATAAAGCATTTTCGCATACAGCTAAGAGCAAACAACCGCTTTGGCCAAAGAGTACTCACGAAAACTGTCATTTCTGATGAGATTTGTTTCTACCTTCTTGAACTGACATTTTTTGAATACTTGCTTTTCCTCCCTGTACATCCTGATCCACTCAGAAATGCATATTTGATGATTTCCACAGCAAGTCAGATTTGAGCTCACATCAGCTGTGTACCTTGAGGATGCTTCCAGCTGGCCAGATGAATCCTACCCTGCATTTACTTGTTTTTCTTTACTCTGTGCTTCACAAATTGTAACTCCAATTCACCACTCAGATACTCCAGTGTTTTATGAGTTAATGCCATGGATTTTAACAGCATGAAAGATAAAGGAATATCCGTTGAGGTGCTTGGACTGTGCATGTAAATAACTTACTCATCAAAATATGGTGATCCCATGGTTAGAAACTAACTGGCTCCCAACAGGACATCACAATAACTTAACACAGAACACTGAATACCTCTAGCTAACATTTCAAGATAAAGCTAGACAAGACAGACAAAATGCAATTGGTAATCATTGATAATATTTTGACAAGGCATCTTCACTTTGCTAATGCCATGAGACCTTTAAACAGATTTTTATACTTTTTTCCAAATGAAGAAGTGATTTTCATGGAAAATAATATTTTTTTTTTTTTTTTTTTTGGACAAGATATTCCAGATTACCTATAAGGAATCTTGTGAGAAAAATACAGAAGAGGAAGTATTTTGCCTAACGAAGCCACCTAGGACTACATCTTCAGCAGCTTTTAGGTACTGACACATCCTGGAAGATCTGGGCTGCAAGCACTTGTGAAAATGCTTTCTCTACTGCTACTGCACCACCCAGACCCCTGCATCTCCTAACCGCTACGTTGCGGCACTGCTGTGGAGAGAGCCATTGCAACCGAGAACTGCCCACATCTCCTGCGGTTTGGGATAGTCTCACAGCTGCGTGTCCTCCCATGCAAAGACCAACACACCTCAGCTTCTGTGAGCTCCATAATCCCAAAGCAAAGGTATGTGCTTGAAAATTAGGTAACTCTTAGCTTTAAACACGTGGGTGTAACAAAGATAGACTTTATGCATCCAGATATAAAGCTGAGTCATTTATCAAACTGTTAGATCTTATTAGAGAGTCCATATGCATCTTAACAACTCTTTCCTTCTGTCACCTGACAGACAATGGCACATATAATCAGATACTTGTACCACTGAACACAATTGTAACTATCTTCCTGAGTAATAAATACTGGAAAATAGGGTATATATCCTCATTCTTCAGCTAGGAGCTCTGAAAGGACCCGACTTTGTTATTCCAGCTATGCACAGGATGGGGTCCACATAAAACACACATCTGGTGCAGAAGCAGGCTCCAGCTAAGGCTGAAAAACCCATTCTGCTAATTTGAAAGCATCTTAGAGTAACTACTTCAGAAAACAGCTGTTTCTTCCATAAAACACTGAATTATTTTCCAAGCCAGAGCTCTGAGCGATGCCGTACTTTCATCCTCTCTGTCCTGCACCCCCCTCCCAACACAGATAGGCCATTTTTTGCATTGACTCAGGGTATGGGGTGACCTTGAAAAAGAACAGTTATGCAAGGGAGATTTGGTAAACCACCGCCCCTCAGAAAAGAGGACAGCTGCATTGTCATCCATCAATCGCAGTGAAATGACTTATCACACTATAACCTACTCGAAGGAACACACCAGTCTGCGTACGCACAGCACAAAAACAGCCTGAAACACAGAAATGCCGTGCGCCATCGCTAACGCTATTACAGAGCACACTGCATGTAAATGAAACTGTGTAAGACCAGAGAAGATACAAGGGATTTTGCTTGTGTTTACTATTTCAGAGGGGATTTTTCTCTCTCATTTAATGTATTTTAGGATTTTTAAGATGCCTTGATCTGCTTCCCTACATCTGCTTACACCCAATCTAGCATGAAATACAATCCAGGCAGTCCTGGCTGCAAAGTGTTCCCATGCAAAGTTTCCAGCATCTCAGTGATCAAAAATGGTGTCAGCTTTGTTTCAGGTTTCATAGTTTTTTCACTCACACAAATTCTTTGCAGCAAAATGAGTGGCTTAACAAGAAGTCAACTACTAATGCCAAGGCAGAGCTGTCCTGTACCATACCCACATATATAGGGTCAGACTCACTTTTGCCTGAAACCGGAGAAGAGCAATTCATCCGGTCTGCATCTCCTTGATTCAGGAGATGATCTCATGGTCTAAAGCTGATGTCAGCCTCCAGGCATGCCCAACTGTCCCCCTACCCTGCAGCGTTTCATAGATCCTGGCTCCTTTCCACCCTAACCTGCCTCCCTAGCAGGGATGCCTGCAGTAGCACCCAACAGCACGGGTGGCTCTGAGGGTGGACACCAAAGTCGCACCAGGCACCCAGGTCAGCCCAGCAGATCCATGGGGGCAATGATGGAGTCTATCCATGTGGGATGCCAATTAATATATTCTTGGTGGAGTCCTACTCCTCTGCCACTGACATCAACATCATTAATAGTATCACAGGGTATCACCCCCTAACTGGTAGCCATATGCCCGGGCACCCCGAGCCATCCTGGGGGCTGCAGGGCCCTGCGGGGGAGCTGGCTTTCAGGATGCCCTGGATATGCAGTTGGCAGGGCTTGGGGCTCAGCCCTGCGAGAAGGGTAGAGTCAGCCTTCCCTCACCCCAGCGCAACTGCAACGGCATGAGCAAGCCAGGTTTTAACAAGTAAATCTACATAAAAGCTTTCTCTGAAAGTGATTACTTAATATAACAACCAGCTGTCTCTTCAATTCTTGCTGAGGCAGCCTGTCTTCTCACCATTATTCACAGAGGGAAGGAAAAAAAAAAAAAAAGGAAGTGAAAAAAAAAAAAAAGCAGTAAGCCTGTTTTGTCTATAGAGTAAGCAAATCTTAAGAGAAATAATGTTACCTGACAGACAGAGACGCCAAGTGCTTTTTTATTTTATTTTTTTCCTTTCCTAACCATCCCATTTATTTCTTTACAGGAAAAACAGCTCTTCTGCTGGGGTGTAAAGAGGTAATTAGTCATTAACCCCTTAAACCCCAATCCCACAGCTTTTTGTACACCAGCTACAAAATCTAATTACCATCACTTTTATGTTAGCACTTATCAACACAGGATCAGAGTGTCTCCTCTTCAATTCGTCTGGCCCTGTACTCCAGCTGTGCGACCTCGCAAGAAAAATAATTACCATAGGAGACCATTAGTGGGCACCAGCAGAGCCTCTGGATGGGGAAACTGGAATCAGGGACCATCCAGGCCTGCAAGGGTGGTATTTTTTAACTCAGAGACAGTCATGGCTTGAATAGATGGGTCTGTCCCACAGTCGCTCAGGAACATTCATCTGAATTAATTAAATGTCTGAATTTATGTTAGGGCACATTAAGCTTCTGTATGGCCAACTTTATTCAGAATTAATGTAGCCTTTGATTCTGAGTTAAATTGCACAGAAGAGTTTAATAAGAGGTAACTAGTGGGTTTCAAAACTAAATTTGGAAACATCTTCCTAGAGGCTATCGGGTTAGCCCCGGAGGGATAAGCCCTTACAGAGACAAGAATCTGGGACAGAGAGGTTTTCGGGGGAGTTTGTCAATGGGCTATCTAAAAGGAGCAGAAAGGTACAATTTTTTCAGTCTTCATGCAAATCTCGAGGGGGGATGATTTTTCCACATTTGTTATCAAGACTGTCCTCTTCAATGTCAGGAGCGGCACTACCTCCTAGGATGGTGCAAGGAGCCCCTTTGACCACCATCTGATTTATGGGAGAGCAGGAACAGCCACACTTTCACTCACGTCAGGAAAAGTTTTCGTTGCTGTTTTTTGTTTAGTTTTGAGATAGGTACAGCCCTGAGGTCCCAGACTTTGCAGAAGGATGCCTCCTGCCTCTCTCCCTGCTCCTTATTACAGCAGCAGCTCCTGGCTATAGGTGCAGGCATACAAGGACCGAGGCAGCCGCCTGGGCACGAGTCACTGCCTCAACACTCAGTCCTCCCTCATCTTCCAAAGAAATGGGAATGGAAAGCACCAGTAGAATTTTAGCTGACCTGCTAGAAGCAGTTCAATCATGTTGTTTAACAGGAAAAATGGCTTCAGTCCACAATTAGGCATGGCTCTGATTTGTAATAAGGAATTTAATGGTGCCTCTCCCAGAGGATCTAGGACAGTAAAGAGGAGGGGATGAGGGCAGGAGATACATAAGTAGTTTAGAAACAATTTTTAAAATCCCTGGTCAGCAGAAACTAGCTAAGGCGGAGTATGATTTGCTAGCTAAACAGTATTTGCTTAACAAGGCACTTATTTGTGCACATTACAGTTATTAAGTAATCAATATACCCGGGTGCAGGGCTATACACAGTTTATTGTTCCTCCCCTTGCTTTGTTCTGAGTCAGCACTGAGTCTCTATGATTATACAGGTATTATCCAGGCAGCCAGAAAGTTTCCTATGATAGAGGTGTAGCCAAGGGAAAAAAAAAAAAAAAAAAAAGGGAAGGGCGGGAAAGCATATTTTTTTTATTTTTCTCTGTCTGACTCTTATAAGGTTGGTTTTTTTCTGTTTAACTAGAACCTCAGACTAGTGCCTCTCTGCAGTCCAACTCTTCACACCACCTACTGCCTTCAGGAACCCATCTAACAGACACATCATCTTTCAGCGTGTTCACACCTGCGCAATTACCATAAGTGGAAGAAATTTCCTCTATTCTACAGCAAACAATGGAAAGGATTGCATTTACCTTTCTGCTCAAAACCAGAAAATGGTTTCTTTCAGAACAGGTTGTGAAACTCTCCAGATCTTACGTCAGGAAAAGTTTGTGTCACATGAAGATGGGCATGTGCTGTCGTTACCCACAGACAGTTAACAGAGCTGCGATAGTCCCGTCCTAGAGAGCCAGTTTCCTTCCTCAGACAGATTCTAAACCATGGCACTGTAAAAGAAATACATTCTAAGCCCCAAAATGACGCAGGCCAGCTTCTCACCTGATTTTGTGATGAGATTGCCCTGTGCCCAGCTACAGGCAGCCAGCGCACCCTTAGACAAACAGCAATCCTCGTGCACCGGTGCATCCCCCGGGCACTGACCAAAGCCATTAAGAAAACGCCCCTCCTGATGCGGTACCAAACACAGGTGCCTAGTGGGACTTTCCCCCAGCTCTGAAGCATCCCTTAGGCCTCAGTTCAGCAAGGTGAGCTCAACCTACTCACTGATTTCGCTGGAACAAATTACTGTCTAAAATTAGACACATGTTTAAATGCTTTGTTGGACTCGGGCTCCTGGATTAACTGCAGACTTAGTCTCTCCCAGCACTGTGCTTGACAGTGAGCTCCTTCCCACTCTGTCCACACCCATCCAAGTCTTCGGGGAATGTTGCCATGGATTTCCACGGGACACAAAAGAGCCCATATTGGAAGAGCCCTGTTAAGGTTGCTAGGCGTAAATATTGACTTAACGGCTCTTCCGCCTTTTTTCTTTTTTAAGAACAGATTTGTTGGCCATGGCTGGAAAAATAAAATGATGGAGTACGCATGATTCACTCTGGCACTCATACAAACATGCAGATCAGTTGGCTGGCAGCTCGCTCCTCTGTTAGCAGAACATCGCTTCTAAAATGTGTCATTTTTTTCTGGCAGCAAGACTGTTCAGGCCCACAGAGAGATAAAATCTCCTACCTTCCACATACTTCACATGGGACCACTGACCTTCCCCACCACAGAACACTTGATTAACACGACCAACAGCTTTTTAGTTGAGACACACAGAAGGACTGACAGGACGCTGCAATCATTTCACACTAAAAGCCCAGCCCAGAAACCTGCCTTCTTGGACCCATTCTCCTGGGCCTGCTGACACGAGAAAGGACTGCAAAACCAGCTGCAGGTAAAATGTTTTATTCTGAAGTCTTTTGAATAAAGGCTGATTCACAGAAAATAAATATTGAGACAGAAGATACTTAAAGTCACATGGGAAGTCAGCAGCAGAAGTGAGAGGGGACCCAAAGGTTTTGGTCATTGGATTCATGCTTTCATCACCATGTTCTACTTCCTACAGTACTTCATGCACAGAGTTTTAATCCTGAATTTAAAAAACATTATTTAAAATACAACTTCAACACGACATCATTCAAACCCTTTTCCATATTGATTCTGACAGATCTGGATGATTTGACAGGACTGGCAGGGGGACAAACCTCCCCCAGGGCAGGCTGAGTGTACAAAGTATATGTGATAGTTCCGTGTACCCGTTCTGGACACAGCCGGCACAATCCCCGCCTGTCCCTAAAAACCTGCTCACGCCACACAGAGGCACAAGCAGCTCGCCTGAAAGCCGGCAGAGGCTGCAGGGAGTACATTCAGGATTTACCAGTAGACCCTCATTTGACATATAACCAGAGGAACTCAAGAGCTGTATTTCACAGCACTTGGCAGATGTCTGCCGGAAAGTATGTACCTCATCACCAGGAAGACAAAAATCTAATGACTGAATATAGGAGGAGAAAGTCCAGTGTCAGACAAGAGATCCTTCTCTAAAGGATCACAAGGGGTTTGCTTGCATTTCAGCTGGACAGGTTGCCCTTTGGGACTTCTATCCCACTGGAGTTAAAGCACCCCCAAAAGCATAATGCAAAACCAGAAAGGCAGACCAGGATCAACAAACGTGCATATTTATATTTGCTTTGCATCCATCCTCTAACAGCTCTCCACCTTCCTTTCAGGGAACAGGGACGAACTCCTCCTGCCAGGTGTCCTCTGTGCGCATCCCCTTCAGAAGCGGCGGTTCAGTGCGCGGCTTCCTGGTAAGGCTGCAGCAGCTCACAGCCACGCAGCGCAGCCCAGGACGCTGGCATCCTACGCATTAAATAGGCAACACCCAAACTAGCCATCCCTACTCAGTATTAAGCTACCAGAAAAAAAAAAAAAAAAAAAAAAAAAAAAAAAAAAAAAGGGACACTTAGATACCTTCGGAGCTTAGCAACAGCTTCTCAGGATCCACTCCACCTCTCTCGAATCTATTTTTACTGACAGCTTTTGAAGCAGAGTATTCATTGAACAAAGAAACGGGTTGATATCCCCTCTCCTCAACTGTAGCCAGATCCCGTTTGTTATTTTCTAAGCGTTTCCTTGGTGGCACATACAAATTCAATACTGTGTCTGCTAGCAAAGATGTCTATTTTCAGAATAAATACAATGGCATGCAAAGTTTGTATTAGCAACAGCTAAGTAGAAGACATTAGGAGACAAAAAAGGAAAAATCTCTCTTAGGGTCCTAATGTACATAGGACAAGAGACCAAGTAGATCTAATTGTACGAAATTAAGGAATTTTCCGCCCACTCACTCTCCTGCCCTTGCAGCTGGAATAGCGCAGCCTGGGTCCTGCCTCCTGATTTCTCAGGAAATTGTTTGCAGAGAACAGAAACGTTTCACAACACAGAAGCAAGAAATAATCTCAATGATTTCTCTGCTCTACTGGCTTAGGGTCAAGGCTGATGCATGGCAATCCTTACCGCATGCCAATATTGCTGCTCTTATATCCACGCATGAGTATCAGGGGACAAACCCATATAAAGAAATGTTGTTTCAAGCTGACAGTTATTGGCCATTATTACCTGGTTATGGAGATGGCAATGGTTGAGCTTTATGACAGGTTGTCATTACGTTACACACAAGCCAACATGCTGCATTTATCACTGGCTTTACATTGTACCCACCTGATATGGGCCCAGCAATGGGAAGGCAACTGCAACAAATGTGTGTAGCTGTTTGGAGCCCCATTTACTTCCCTCCACTCAAAAGGATCCCCTCTGCCTACTGAGATGGCTGAATTTGCCCTTGGAACTGCTGCTTTGACTTAGGCTGTCTGAGCACTTAGTTCAGAAGTATCTAGTTAGTTTTAAAGATTTAGGATCGGTTTTGTCACGTGGTGCCCAGATGATCAGCCATCAGGTTCTACATGACCAAGAGCTGGGGCAAGAAGTCCCACTAGGGACAGCCGTACAGTAGGAATCAGATTGCCCCATTCCAACGCAGACTTCTATATAATAATACAATCTTTAATTCAATGAGAAGAGAAGGTACTTTTAGAATTATAAAACAAGTTACAAGAACTAATCCTTAAGTGACCAATCTTTTCCATTTCCTAGAAAGTAAGTCAAAGGTGTCGAGTTCACATCCAAGTGTCTCAAATCAGGTGAGAAGAATCCCACCCCCAGGGCATAAGATGTGGAAGAGATCTTGCCTCATTTTTGCCAAAAAAAGACAGACTCTGACCACATTTATGTGACTAAGTACAGCAAAAATTCACTGTTTTCTGCTTTGTGTATAATCTACCATGGCACATCAGAGCATCACAGACTCCAATTTAGAGTCCACACAACCGGTACTAATGGCTTGTGTGATAAAGAAATCAAGTCACCCAGAGTGTTTTTAAAGACCTGGTCTTTGCTTTCCTATTACCAACAGTCAAGGATCAAGCCTCTAATGACGACACTGAATTCATAGCAGTCGTGAGCTGGCTTTTTCTTATCTAAGTATTCCAGCCACGGTCAGGAAAATGTACACACTATGGACAACCTTATTAAAATAGACATTGCCCTGGAAAATCACTTCCAGAAGTGGCAGAGGTACCTCTCCATGGTATAGGTTACCATCATCTCCTGTAACAATCCACTGCATGCCATAGTTTTAGAGCAATTAGTATACAGAATGTTTTAAGCACTTGGAAATTATAACTCTGCTTTTGCTCTGCTCAAAGCCAGCGACGCAACGGCTGACATTATTTGTGGATAAGGTCTTTTTAAGACATCATAGGCTTTAGTCCAGTGGAACTCCGCTTGTTTCCCACTTCGCAGTTATCCGGCTGTATTAATACAAAAGAAAACAAGAGCATTTCCCAAAACTTTTTCAGCATCATTTAAACTCAGGTGATCTTGTCTGCCTGTGATGGACTGAACAACCTGTCAGTCACACTTGTCAATCACTGTTCCCGCTCCTTAAACGCAAGAGGCTAATTGAAGCAAAGAAGCAGAAATGAAGGTCTGATACTTACTTTCTCAGGACTGCAATTTCATTCTCTATGCTGCTTTCCTTTCCCTTCAGTGCCTTCTTGGGAATGCACTTGACTGCAAAGAGTTTCCCACTCGCTCTCTCTTCAGCCAAAACAACTTCAGAGAATGCACCCCTGAAAGAAGAAAAGAAAAACCCCAGTTTTAAGTGGTGCTTATGGTGAAACATAACTATCAAATACAGTTATTCTGATGTCCTCTGAAAGCTGCTCTTGTTAATCACAGCAATGGCTTTACAAGCATCTTGCTTTGCCTTTAAAAACATATGCAGACATTCACATTCACGCAAAACGTTAAAGGCTTACCAAATACAACAATTTTAATAAAGAACCATAGCCCACCAGAGGTATAAGCAAAGCCTGAAAATCAGAAAGTACCATTTCTGCACACATAGTTACATAGTCCAGCTGCCGATTTGCTGGATGATGTACTTTTTCCCCTTCTGAGGTTTTGGGAGGTTTAATTCACACAACAGCACAAAGTCCCCAGGACTAAGTGATGCACCAGTGCCAAGAGTGCTCCCGGTTCCTCAGTGACCACGAGAGGTCGGAGCCACTGCTTTGGTCCTCCTTGGCAGCCCAGAGCATCTCTTCATCATTGGCTCAACCCTGACTCAGATGGGGAAGCAGCATCAGAATTTCTCTGTGTATACAGACTTATTCCACCACACAAACTGCTGCATGTAATTGCTAAATTCAAAGAATCAGATTACATCACAAGTCCAAACAACCTTAATAGCAGCCTCCCTACGGTTACCCCAGAGAGGATTACACAAATAAAGAAACTTCATCACAGCAGCCAGTCACTAATTGCCAAGAGTGGGCAGCGCCTGTCCTTCATTATTCCATAACAGCGTACTATTTCTTGCACTCTCATCGCTTCCTCCAAAGCATCTGGACCTGACTGAGGAGAGGCCAGGAAAATGTTACAGTCAGTGCTATATACACTTCTTCTCTGTCCTCACACACTTTTCTGAGCAATTGAACATCATTTAGACCTTTCTGGTCTGGACAGACATTTGCTGAGGCACATTAGGACCATTCTCACGTTCCGGTGCTCGTTACTGGATTAGCAGGAAGGTACTGGGCAAGACAGAGCATTGGCCTGATAAGAAACAGCAAATCTTTGCTCCTATTGACCAAAACCTCCTCCTGAAGCCCCCACTTTCTTCAAGAGCGATCAGAGCCAAGGACTCCTCTAACCAGATCACAACTGAAGGATCCACCAGCTGAAAGTTCATATTTTATTTACATAAAAAGAGGCAGGATGCTTTCCTTTATTATTTTCCTCCCATCAGTAGATAATTCTGCTCTTCTACACAGCCCTCTGTGAAAAATGCTTGGGAACATGCTGAGCAAACCCAACCGTGCTCCAGCCTGCTCTTAAAACGTTAATGTTTGATGACAGCCTCATTTGGTTACTACCAACTTTCTCTGACTTTCATTCCTCACAACTGCTGTCTAGATGTTTGCAGATAAACAGAAACATTTCCTTTCCTGGCCAGTCTCTTCCTTTTTAACTTATACACTTTGATGACTCAACGAAGCGCCTGTGACCTCACCAATGGTTCCCAAGTTGTGAGACGACCGAATGAATCATTAAGCCAGTGGATAAACAAAAGGAAGAGGCTGTTGCTTTGGAAAGAAAGCGCCTGTTTACCCAGAAACACTTGTAGCCAGCAACGGTAGGGAAATGGCGACGGGAAGTTTAGGAATGGATTAAAAGAGACTTTTGCAAACTGTTACAGCGGATGTTTGACAGCTTGCCTACATGTAGCAATGACCATCTGAACCAAGAATGTTTCCCCTCATTTTTGCCAAAAAAGCCAGACTCTGAACACATTTACGTGACTTTAAGTATAGGAAAAAATCATTGTTTTCTGCTTTGCGTATAATATACCACGGCACGTCAGAGCATCACAAGCTCCAATTTAGAGTCCATACAACTGGTCCTAATGGCTTGTGCAATAAAGAAATCGAGTCACCCAGAGTGCTTTTAAAGACCTAGTCTTTGCTTTCCTATTACCAACAGTCCTAGTCGTTTGATTCACCAAATGGAGTTTTCATTCTGACTCTCATGTTTGGGACAGCCAGACCAGAACTGCAATAAAATCCTTTTACTGGAAAGCCCTAAGACTTTTCAGTTCTTATCAGCTTCGGTTGCAGACCAGGGTGCTCAGAAACTCATAGGACTGCTCCCAGCTATATTTCATGAACCCCTTAAGTCCCATCTGCTTAAGCTTTCAACACTGCACTTCACTCCAGCTGTCTCTTGAACAAGCTTTTTGCCTTCAGTTAGATGTTGTTAAAAGCAGCATATTCATACCACTTGTTTACTGATCACACAGCTCTCCCACTGTTTACGATACTATAAAAACACAGACAGCTCCCATCCCGATCTGGATTTCATTGCCATTCTCAGACAACACAATAAAGGGAATCCCTTTATATCTCTCTAAGCAATAAAACTGGCTTTGGGAACTGCCTCTATGTCAGTTGGCTTCACTGTTTTGCTGGATTTTTTGTCTCCACTTACCAGGACAGCCATGGGGTTCAATGGTTGGAAACAGCCTCTGTGAATTTAAATGAAATTTTTTGAGAGCTCCGAGATACTCATAAAAACCAATTCCATATCTCCTTAACAACCTTTCTCATTAAAGCATGAAATAAGCTGAACCTCAGCTAAAGCATTCACTCACAAGTCAATCCTGGGCACTGACAGGGTGCTTTTTCACATCAAGTTTTATCTGAGGCAATGGCATGAAATTGCTGGTGCTGGGAAGAGGCCCCAGGCAACGGCAGGGGAAGGACTGGGTTGGATCTGCCAGGAAGGCAGGAGGGAAATGCGAGGTGGTCTGCACTGTCCTGGGCACTCCATATGCTCCTGTTGCACAGAGCAAGGCGGGAGGGAAGCAACAAGGAGACAGGTAAAAGAAAGGTAAGTGAAGTGCTGGAAGGAAAGAGAAGGGAGGGAACAAATGCAGATAGAGATCAAAGAGTTAAACACAGACTGAGAGGAACGATCGGAATAGGGCAAGAAGAAAGAAATGATAGCAGGGAGCATCAGCAAGGAAAAGGCAGCAAAGACACTCCTGGAGTCTGCTGGAGTCAGGGGAGAGTCAGAAATAACAGTCTGTAGATGGGCAAGCAACTATCATCATTTCAAACACACAGCTGAATTCATCCACCCTTAACGATCTAGTCCAGCCCCACTAAACCCCTCTTGACTCACGCATGAATAGATAAACACCAGAGAGAAAGTCAGAAAGACAAGGCTGCTCGTTTTCTTGCTAACAGCAATATATCCTACAGCAAATTCTCCGCCTCCTCAAATAGTTCCCCAGAACTACTGACCTGGCAGGCTTGCTAAATGGGATTTTTTTTTCCCCTCAAACAATTAATGTGCCCTTTAAAATCAAGGCATTAATGAAGGAAGCAATTTATGTCTAAAGTTTTATTATGATTCTTTATTGAGGGTTAAAAATTAATTGTGTACAAAGTTCTATAAAAATGTTTTGTTTTGGAAAATGTTGCATTGTACGCCATCAAAGTGACAGGACTTTTTGTGAAAAGAACATGGCTCCCATTAACCATCATCAAGCACTGTTCCATGACAAAAAGCAAAAAAACCCAAACAAATCATATAGAAGATGTTACACAACCAGAACACTACACATCTGCAGCTCAGATAGTGCTCTGGATTAAAAACCTACCTCTCCTAAGAGGTACGGCATAGTCTCTATAACGACACGATGTTCCCAAGACCTGCCAATTTGCAATCCATATGCCAGTATCTCCATGGTCATAGCACTGAGGCAGAAAGAGATTCAGAAACCTCTTGGTCAATCCTGTATTTTGAATTATGAGTTTCTATCTGAAATTTCATGCATGGAAAACCACAATTGCTGTGAAGGACACAGCAAACAGGGATATTCTTTTATTCTGTGTAATAGCAAGATACCAAGGAAGGTGTTTACTCGCTGAAAATATTTGCGGGAGTTTTATTCTCTGCGCCGCCGCCCCCCCCCCAAAAAAAAATATGGTGTAAAAATTATTTTTACACTCTGATACAGAAACAAAATTTTAAAAATAAATACGGAGAAGAGGTTAATTAAAAGTTATGATTTGAAAGGTGTCTGCAATGGTTGGGATGTCCCATTCCCTTCAGCTTGGGAAACAGGTAATTGCAACCTTCCCAGCGTGCCTAGGGACCCAGCCTTCACCTCTCTGAAGAGGGGTTTCAGACCCCTTCAGGAGTTTTCCTCATCCTGCCTGGAGATGACAGCAAACAAGTAAAAAAGCATCACAGTTTTGAGAAAGTAGGACAGCAGTGGAAATGGGTAAATGAGAAACTTCTGCAAAATTAAACCACCTAGTTAGCTGCTGAAAGAAGTGTGTGGCAGCTGAACCTATTTTTGAAAGTTTTTACCATGTTACCATCTACCCTAGAGGTCGACTCCTTTCAAGCTTCTAATTAAGGCACGGAATAATATTATGATCTAGATCATTTTTATATGAATTAGGAACAACACAAAAGAAAAAAGAGAGGTTAAATAACTTGATGCGTCACATTGAGATAACAGCAAATTCTAGAAAGTGGTTGAGACATTCTGACTCGTCACCCCTTTGCACACATCTGGATCATGCAGCATCCTATGAGATGCCAATCTTTTATAGTTTTAATTTGTTTAAATTATTTCTCATCCAGTTATTTTCTTTAATCTAGATTTAAAGATTAGAATTTCAAGATTATCATTGGAATACAAATGACATTTGTACCCAAATGGAATAGATTTTAAATTAGAAAACAATGACTGCAAAGCTAGGCTATCCTGCAGATCAAAGCAAAATAAAGGCCATATAACTTTTTCCTTCATCTGTTTGAACTATAATTTAATATGAACACTTAATTTCTGAAATACAATGAACAACATACACTGTGACAGCAAATCTGTTCTCATTCATCAAAAAAAAAAAAATTGCTGTCACAGAAATACTGACAAAATAAAGACAAAGAGCTGATGGAGGGATACAACTTAATTTTTTTCCATTTGCAGAGACCTCCATGTCGAGCAGTTTTCCACTGCATTAACAGGCGCTCTGTCATGCTAAATCAACAGACATAGTCAGGAAACAGCTTTCGCATCTTTGGGCTGTGTATAGCTAATGATCTTAATTATGATACAGTTGGCTTTCTGTGTGTACTTTGCCCCAGCCAAACCATGGAAAAAAATAGTGAACATTCACAGTCTGAAAAATCTACCATGTCCATGGTGAGGATCACTGAGATGGGAGACAGCTGAATCAACGTAAACCCACCAAATCAAAGAAGGTAACTTCTGCAGTGTGGCTTCAGCAACCACACACAAATTCTGCTCCTTGACTCCCCAAAGAAATGTGACTTTCAACTGCACTACAGAGGCAAGTATGTAAGAAAAAAATCTTCTCTGGCATTTTCACAGCTTTTCCCATGGACCTCAAGGAGTTAACTGTGGGATGAGCTCAGGCTCTGTGTCACCAGCACATACCAGGGAGATTCTGGTCCTGCAGACTACTTTTCTACTAAGCCATTTTTCTGCACAAGTCATGTTCTATATTTTTATTAAAGATTCTACTCAGTCATTTCTGTTCACACATCCTCACTCTCCCAAATTCCAGGCACATCCCAACATAAACTCAAACTAAGGCTGGAAATAGTTTTTCACTCCAAAGTCATGTCCACAAATGTCCTGACATCTATGTGAAAATGAATTTGCAATGTAGTTTTCAATAGCTCAGTGATGTCTGAATGCAAAGATAACAAAACCATAGTGTGGAGGGTGTTTTTACCCAGCCAAGAGCAGAGAAGAAAGCTTTTGGGACTGCTACATGTGGTACAGAAGTCAAATATCCCTACACATTCCCAAGAGCTGAATATAAATTTACAGGAAAAGAAACACACTTCCTAATCTGGTTGCAGCCATCTATTCTTTAGAGGATAAATGCTTTTTCTAGCTATTTTCATTCATCAAACACACAGTCCCAACCCTGCAGCCCCTTCTATGGCAATGCTTCCTCTGCCTGGGCAAGAGAAGAACAACCGGGATCGCTGCATTAACACCGGTATTTTTAGCCTCACTACTCATTTAACTTCCACTAAGCCACCCAGCCACAACTGAAAACGCTCTTTTCTACCCTGGGGCTCAAGCATCTGCTGTAACACCAGACGTGGCCCTGCCCTGGGATGTGTCTGACCCTGGTTCCCCTCCCCAGGGCTGATCCTGCCCCCGCCCCCAGTGATGTCTGGGGCTGGGGGCTTCCTGATGCCAGGGCTGGGGCTGCTATTGCACATTACAGATGACGCACAGCACTTCCAGCTGTGCCAAAAAAGCTGTTGCTGTTGCCTGATGGACACCCAAAAACCAACGGCAAGGGGTAAAAATACTCTCTGCTTAGTGTTCCTGTAGCAAGGGGATCTGGATGTTTCCAGACCACTGACGTGTCTCTCTATGCCCTGAGCCATTGCCCTATGCCGATACCCTCAGCATTGTGCCCGAGCTAGTAGGTATGTTAAGACCACTGGAGTCTTGCAATGAGCAGCCACTTCCCCACAGCGCAAGAGGAGCCTGTGAATCACCATGCCCAGGGATGGGCAGCACATCCCCAGCTCCAGACTTCATCTCTCCAACCACCTTGCTGCTCCCCCTCTAACACAATTTTTTTAGGGAGAGGAACCACACCAATACACAGTCTGCTGGGAATTACAGCCATGACCATAACAGAGATACCAAATGATATTAAGAGCAGCGGAGCTGGGGCAGGGCTGGAGCACAAGTGATGTGAGAGCGGCGGAGGGAGCTGGGGGTGCTCAGCCTGGAGAGAAGGAGGCTGAGGGGAGACCTTCTCGCTCGCTGCAGCTCCCTGAAGGGAGGTTGGAGCCAGGTGGGTGTGGGTCTCTTCTCCCAAGTAACAGGCAATAGGAGGAGAGGAAACGGCCTCAAGTTGCCCCGGGGCAGGTTTAGATTGGATATTAGGAAACATTTCTTCACCCAAAGGGTTGTCAGGCCCTGTCACAGGCTGCCCAGGGCAGTGGTGGAGTCACCATCCCTGGAAGTATTTAAAAGACGGGTAGATGTGATGCACAGAGACATGGTTTAGTGGTGGGCTTGGCAGTGATAGGCTAATGGTTGGACTCAATGATCTTAAAGGTCTTTTCCAACCTAAATGGTTCTATGATTTTATGATTATACTCCAATTAGAGCTTTTCCTTTCCCCTCCTTATAAACCAGTTTATTTTTCACCCACCATTACAGGGCAACTCACTGAGACAGAATGAGCAGCACAATGCTTTCATCTTGCATAGTCACCAAAAGTGTTTGGATTTGTTTGGATTTAACTTCCATTTTTTTGGGTACTATTATCTACAATTACAACAGCAGCTTAGTGTTTTGACAGTTCTTGTCTCCAGAGTCAGCTGCAAGAATTTTAATGCCAATTTGAGGTTTATCATTTCTTCTGTTTTAGCTATTCAATATTTTATACTCCCAGGGAAAAAAAAACAAAAACAAAAAAAACCTACCACCCTTCCCCACCCCCTGCCCCCCAAAAAAAACCCAAGAAAAACAAACCAGAACAAACAAGCCAAAACCCACCACCACACACACAAAAAGACAAAAACAAACCTAAAATACCCACCAACAAACAAACAAAAAACCCTAGAATTAAGGTTGAAAATCTGTGTTAGCTTCTGAAAGGAAAGTTATTTAGAGGAGAGAGACTTCTATGAAGCCAGAAAACACCAATTTAAAGTTGCACATTATAAAGCATGAAATGATGACAATATAGTCAAGGTGGTTTCCTTCACACCCCTAACTCTTCCCCTGGACCACCTTCACCAGAACACAACCACCTCCTTAACAACAATCATTGTCACTCAAGGAAAATTTGCTAGAAACCATTTAAACCATTCTGTAGTTGAAATTATTTCTTTACTCCAGAATAAATTTCAAGCTCACAGTGGGGCATGGCACACACCACTCTGTGTCACTGAGAAACTCCCTTCCCTTCCTTCAAACATGATGTTGTGAGGCATCAGCAAAGATGTTGCACTGCTCCCTTGTGTCCTGAGCACGGCTTCCCCCTGGCCACCGCTGCCAATGAGCTGGCCCAGCTCCCGCTTTGGGGGCCAGCAGGGAAACCCCAGGTTCGAGACCTGTGTTGCAATGCCGGCAGGCAAGCTGAGCGCTGCTGGGTTGGCTTCCAGCCATGCAGATGGGAAATCCCGCGGTGCTCGGGGCACTCCAGCTCATATACCAGCAGGGTGAAGGCACCGAAGCACATGGCCAAGGAGACTCCCAGGCAAGAACAGCCATGACGTGCAGAGCAGAGCAAGGAATATGGGCTTCAGTACCATAAAACTTAGGTTCAAAGACGAATAAACCACATAAAGCACAGAAATTAAGCCAAAAAGAAGAGTTTCTGCAAAATCTCTTCCTTTTCTGAGATGAACTAATTTGTTTTAGCTAATTTAATAGGATGCTTTGCAGTCTGTTCTGAGACAGTGATGCATGGATGCTAAAAAGGGAAACTGGCCCAGTGCAGATCCCCAGTCATGTTTGTTATTACAGTCCTCTTCTTTCCTGAACAGTTTGCTCCTTTCTGATTAATCCTGACCCCTATTAGAAAGGGAAGTATGGTTTTTAAAGGCCTATTACATTTACATTACATCCTCTGTGGCAATAACAGTACAGCTATCCAGAATGAAAAGCAAAACGTACAGCTTTCTGTATTGAGCTCTTTCTTCCATTATACACTTCACAAATGAGCTGTTAAGCAGTTTATTTCCTCCACTGATGATCACTTTCTTTCCAAAGTGAATATTTAAGTACTTTTCTTCCACTTTCATCTTATAAAACAAAAGGAGTTCATTGTCTCCCAGGGTTTATCTGATGGCAGCATTCTCATGAGGAAATAACCTTTCCTTTTCTAATAATGACCTCAAACCTTTCTTGAGGCATAAGTGATCTCCATAATTTTTTTCAAAGCATTTTCCTGTTCTGACACTGATACATGCAGGATCTATTACAACAATTTCTGGAGATCTTATCTGGTCATATAAAGGAGATTACACCGATTTGAAAAAGCACGTTTCTTCTTCCTCCACATAGAAACTTAAGATATTATCTGGCACACCATGGCACTCTCCAAGAGGCTGGCTTAATTAAGGAACAACTGGATGACATTGCATCTTTTAAAGCAAAGCAAAGACACTGCAGAGACTATAGTTTTGCTTGGAACAATTCCTATGTTCCTTCTAAAGAGAGGCCTTTAGTTAAAATGAAACTAGCAACTGTGTGAAGATCAAATAACTTTGCAGTTGTGTCTAAACCACGGGAAACTCCCATTTAGCCAGGAGTTTTGCCTAAAGGTGTCTGGAACTTCACAAATTCAAGTTGCAAAAACCTGCAGAGCACCTTGTTCCTTTGGGTGGCATTTACCTATCTACAGAACAAAACCCAAGCATCAGTTCTGGTGGTCTTCCTCAGTGATCATAACCAAATGATTGTATTCCTTGACCTGTGATTTTCAAACACTGACCCTGTCTTTCATGAACTGTATGGCCCATTCTACAGATGAAGGACCGGAGGAACAAGAATCACATGGACCGATTCTTCTTGCTTAACTTTAATTATTTATAAGCAAGGAACTTTACATAATCTAAAAGTGCACACTCCTTTTGTACTCAACAAATAAGCATCTCCATCACATGATTACATCCCATCCGAAAATATATTGAGGTCAGCACACTGTTACCCTGTAGAAATCCTTAAGCCCTGTCAACCAAAAATTCCTTTCTCCATTTGCTGCCTGACGCTGGTCAAAGAGATCATCTGAGATGCCCAGACATTAGCACCAAGGTGCCCATCAGGCAGCTGCAATTAAGTCAGATGACTTCCAGCCTTAGGATCTGGTCTTGCTCCAGGAGAAAGCAGTCTGACCATCTGGAATCAAACTCCTTTGATCACATCTACATGGGTGTTGTTGACATCTAAGCTATTCCTCCATGGCTCCTGTTAGGGGCAAGAGATGGCCAGTACAGCAGTGCCATCAGCTTGTGTGGGGTAACTATCTAACGTTGGTCAGGTGACACCCTAGACACATCTCTTGATCTTCATTGAGAGTAAAGGAAGCCTAGAGGGGGAGATCAGCTGAAGATGTCCACAGTGTGGACACATTGAAGGCTAAGACAGACAAATCTCCTCCCCAACTCATAGGACCTGAATATGCATAACAACCACATATTCAAAATAAAGATATGATTAGGACTTCCAAGGCTTCGACTCCCATGATCATGGCACAGTTCCTGCTTATTTAAAGGACAAATTTAGATTAGATAATCAGACCATGAAACTAAGGCATATCTTCTAGAATCTGCCTTTTCCAGTATGATCCTTTAGACCCAATCTACAGCTCCCAGTCAGGAAGTACTGCCCATGAACATGATGAGCAGCCACTGAAAGAGGAGGCCACAGGGTTCAGAGCTGTCACAAGCACAGCTGAACAATTCCCATTTTATAAGAGCCCTTCTGTGCTGCTATGAAATTTTAATTGGCTTGTTCTCATCCTGTTATCCAGCCAGCCAGTCTTGCATATGTTTTAAATATTTGGACTAAAAATTATGTGTATTTTGTAATCTCACTCCAAATCGTAGCTTAGAATAAAAATAAATAAATAAATAATAAAGACACAATTCAGTAAGACAAAATTCAGTGCAATGGAATATAAATTGTTCTGGAGCTCAGAATTGAGCTCTGATAGGAAAAGCCACTGCAGGATATCCAGAGCTCCCTCTGTGGCCTTACTTCCAATAGCCACCTCTTAAAACACTAGAAGAGTGCTTTCCTACTCCCCAGCCTCTTGAATCATGTATCTACATGTGGTTTCATGTCTGAGCTGAGGTACATTAAGAAACCTTAGCAAACTGGTTTGCCTGGTAACCAGAAAGCTTAGAAATAAACATCTTGTCAAAAACTATTCCAGTGCAACAGTATACAGAAGTTACCAGGCACTTCTGAAACTCCCAGATACCTCTGCAAAAAGAATCGTCACACACTTTCCACGTGTGCAAGCCTCAGTCCTGTTCTCACTCAAACCTCAGTGCAAAAAGGGCTTTCCTTTCATCTTCAATTGATGAGGAATCTCTTCACAGCTCCATATTTAAAGCGCTGTGTTGAGACTACCAAGTCTACTCACAAAATAGATGCAGCATCAGCACAACTTTCCTCCCATAAACTCATTCTCATGAACCTCTACACCTCCATGAAGGAACATTTTTGATGTCATGCAGTTATACTGGGGTTGGCCAAATGGAAACTCCCCAGGAGATGTAAGGAAACAGAAGATGCACCAGCTTCCATCCAAACCATGCCCAGCCTAAGCACTGATCCAGATGAAGCAGAGACCATACAGAACCTGGCAACAGAAGTCCTTTGGGTTTATTCCATGCTCTGCTTTATTCCAGCAGAGAAGGCCAGTGACACGTGTCCTTCATCCCCCAAGGACACGAAGTATTCCTGCTCTCTGCTGCCTTGCCCATATGACGGCAGAAGCCAGCATCCAGAGGGAAGGAATCCGTCCAGCATGGCAGACCTGCACCAGAGCAGCTAAGTCCATTAGAGAATCACAGTAGAGAAAAGGTGCTGATGTTTCCTGCATTTCATCTGAAAGGAGGACAGATCTCTCCACCATAAGAATTGAGTTTAGTCCATGGAAGCCTTCAGCAGTGAGACAGACATTGATATCTCTGTCGTATCATCCACAAAGTCTTTAGATTCCTGGTTTAATAGCAACTGGTTTAGTCTTCATCGAAAATGACCGCTCATCTATTTACCAGCCCCACTAGTAAGGAGGTGAAGACCAAAGACCTCCAGATCTGCCTAGGCAAGCTGCTGCTACTGGCTTTCACCTGACCTACCAGAACCGTGATGGACTCCAACTGCCCGCAGCTCCAGCACACGGTACAAACGTATGCCAGGGCTGTGCTACTCGTGCCTCAGTCTTCACCTCCTATTCTCCAGTGAGCCCAAGAGGAATCATCTCTGTGCCCCAGCCATCTCACAAACACCAAAAAACGTCAACTGCTGCATAGGGATGACCTTCTGTGTTGGAAAACTTCAGCAGAAACAATCTGACAGCAATGCTGATACCCTTTATCTGAAATGTAATCATAGCACATTATAGTCTCATGATACAATGACAAGTTTCCTAGGAGATGACTGCCACACGCCCTACCTATTTTTAAAAATGAAATTTCTCAGAACTCATTTCCATCTCAGGTTGACATGCTACACACACATTGACAATTGCTACCACCGTGCTTCTCAGCCTTTACGCTGTCCCGGATAACCCAGCCCAGACCTTGGACAGCAGGTCTGAGCAGTACAATAACATGCCTGGTGAACTCGCTGAGGGTGGAGAGAGGGGAACACAGCTCTTCAAACCTAACAACAACAATTTCTGTGTTTCTTTGGAAGCTGTTGCATAATTTCAAATATAAATAAAAAGGAAGCAGCATATTATCCTCCCAGATGACACGAACCCCAGAAGATGAAAGCGCCCCAGAAGGACTGCATGAGAGCTCTGGCAAGATGCTGAGGAACAGGCAGGACTTCAGGAATCTCTCTCCCAATGCACTGTAAAGGTTATCCAAGAGCCAATTCCCAAAAATACTACAAGCAGCAGGCCACTGGCAGTGAATTGAGGAGCTAAGTGGAGCCTGGTCCAGCCAGTAAAAGCTGACACAAATTGTGTGTGGTACAGATATGCTGTGGTTGGTATGCCAGCCCACAGAAGAAATGGGCTGTGGAGTATTCAAAGCAGGTTAAAAGTTGATTAAAGAAAAGAAGCTAGAAAGATTCCAGAGGTTTGGCCTCCTGGGAAGCTTCTGTTTATTGTCATTGAAAGGGAAGAAGGAAGAATTGTCATTTGGAGGGGAAGAAGGGTTGGACACTTAATCCTGACAGCAAGTGCACAAGTTGACCCCTGGGGTCATTTTTAGAAACAGATCAAAATGGGACAGTATCTGTCCCCACCACGATCAGACTGGGAGGTTCACTATGACAAAATAAGCTTTGAGTCCTTTAAAACATGACAGGTCAAAAGCACGTACATGGAACTGTTGGAATAGCAGAAAAATCACAATACTTTCTCGGGGAAAACAGTTTTGCTTTCTGCTATAAGTAATAGTCTAATTTGAAGAGAAACTTCATGCTTTCTTTGAAACAAGACCCTTTCCCCATTAAAACACTTCAATTTCTAAGTGAATGAGACCTCATTCCAAGCAAATGGAGACTTGAGGATCCTGAAATGTGAAGTCCCATGTCTTGCTCATGAAAAGTATCCTTTTTACCTGGTTAAAGGAAGACATGAAGAAGGCAAAAACGCTCAACAGGGTTAAGCAACAGGGTCTCCCCAGTCCAGAGTCCTTTCTTTAGTAGTCATTAACAGTTATTGAAAGGTTTCGTAAGAAAGGGAGCCCATGCAGCATAAGACTTCCCCTCACCCTGTTTATCTCCCTAGACTCCATCAGTCAGTGATCCAGAAAAGGGATCTCTGTTCAAGTGACAGTTGCATTGACCCGTTATGTCTCAGCTAGCTATCTTCTACTAATCTGTATAATTCATTTTCTTCAACCCATTTGCACTTTAAGTTTCAGTCTCCTGTAGAATTGAGCTCCACTAAGTACAAATTATATGAGAAAGCAGTTGTTCTTGTTCATTCATGTTACATTTGCTGCTTGAGAATTTCTTTCCATAACTTTCTAGTAAAACACCTTTAAAATATGTTAAGTAACCAACTGCTTTCCCATATCATTCCCATATATTCCTCAGCACAAGAAGGACATGGAGCTGTTGGAGCGGGTCCAGAGGAGGCTACAAGAATGATCCGAGGGCTGGAGCAGCTCTGCTGTGAGGACAGGCTGAGAGAGTTGGGCTTGTTCAGCCTGGAGAAGAGAAGGCTGCGGGGAGACCTGATTGCGGCCTGTCAGTGCTTAAAGGGGGCCTATAGGAAAGAGGGGGAGAATCTTTTCAGTAGGGACAATGGTGATAGGACAAGGGGTGATGGTTTCAAGCTGAAACAGGGTAGGTTTAGATTAGATGTAAGGAAGAAATTCTTCACAATGAGGGTGGTGAAGCACTGGAATGGGTTGCCCAGAGAGGTGGTGGAGGCCCCATCCCTGGAAACATTCAAGCCCAGGTTGGACGGGGCTCTGAGCAACCTGGTCTAGCAGGGTGACCCTGCTCACTGCAGGGGGTTGGACTAGATGACCGCTAGTGGTCCCTTCCAACCCAAAACATTCTATCATTCTATGATTCTGTAATCATAGAATTATCATGTAATGGGTTTTAATGACAAATATACCGAATGATTTTTAAACCAGGACTAGAGAGTGGTGCTAGAAATGATCAGCAAAAGGAAGCTGCAAGAAGTGGATTCCCCTTCACTCTCCACGGCAAGAAACTCTTGACCTATAGCAGGATATATACGTGAGACAAAACCAAAATTCTTACGACCTTTAACACTGTGCTAAATCTTCAGTGTCATGTTTAATTTTGAAAGAACTACTATAAAAATAAGGCAACTTGTTAAACAAGAAGTAAGAAGGTCCTTGGAGACTGAACCAAGAGAGTTAACACTTGCAGGAGGGATAAGAACTGTCTAAAAACATAATCACTTGAAACTCGGAACAAATATATACTCCATGTAAAGAAACTCAAGAAACAGAGAAATCTGGCAGGCCAAACAGCTGGGCAAGAGAAAATATGAGAAATGGAGCAGCATCCTCAAAATCAGTAGTTGTGTGTCCAGATGAGGAAACAAAAATGCATTTTAAATTCTAATGGGTAGAAGAAAAAAAAAGCATTTGAAGAACAAGTTGCAACAGGCAGGAAATTGAATAAAGACTATTTTGCACATCTCAGAAGTCAGAAGTGTGCCAGATCGCTGAGGGACCAGAGAGCAGTCAAGTACAGAAGCAGCATGAATAAGCCCACATGGCTATAACAAAAAAATTACTTTTTTGGCATTCATGCTCACTGCAGAGAGGTTCGATGAAGTTCTTGCACTGGAAACCTTCTTTACAAGGTTGGTGGAAGGGATTATAGGCTGGACTGACCCAACCCTTCTAGGGAACTTGGGCATGAATCTACTGGAGCTCTGAACACAGGCTGAAGTCTCTCCCTTAAAGCTTTATGGGTACCCAAAAACTAGAAGGCAGCTTACTTGACACAATTTTAAGAAAGGGATTCAAAGGAACAATTCAGGGAGTACAGGGAACTCCAGATTAGTAAATCTGACATCAGCAGGTCAGTAAAACTGTAATGAAAAATACCCCTCTGGCAAAAGAATTATTGAACACCTGGAAGACTATGATAGATTGAGGAAAAGATAATACGGCTTTTGAGAAGGGAAGTAATGTACTGGAGTACGCTGGAGAGGTCAACATGTATGCCGATGAGAAAATCCTGTAGATGTAGTTTACTAAGATTTCAATGAGGTGCCTCAACACAGGTCTCTCAGCATCAGAGGAACTGTTAGGGGACAGAAGCAGCTTCTTGCATGGATAAAGATTTGGTTAAAAGACAGAAAACAGCAAGGAATAAATGGTAAATTCATTTAATATCCAGTGTTAGGGATTACTAAGAAAGCAGCTTGCCATACCCTGAATGCTTCATGCCGGTGACAGGGATGATCAAAACCATGAAACAGCCCTGAGGAATCATTGAATCAACTGGGACTTTTCAGCCTGGAAGGGACAACTGAGGGGGACAGAATAAAACTCCGAGTGGAGCAGGGAAGATGATGAGTGTCCCTTCCGATGGAAGGATGAGGTGATAGCACATGAAGGTAGCAAGGACCCACTTCAAAACAAACTTCATCCAGCTTCTTTCCATAGGACGCTGTGGATGTTAACAAGGATTCAGAAAATGACTAGAAAAATAGTAGCGATAAAATCCACCCTAGACTACTAAAGACACCATTTGTGTCTCAGAAAATGCTTTCACATATCTCACTGAATGCTAGGGGAGCACTCACAGAATTATAACAATTACATTATTATTAAATGCTGACCTATACTTTCCTCCCCAGATATCTGGCATTGGCTGCAGGGAGAGGCCACTGGATGAGCTGCATTTTTGGTCTGACCCAGTACAGCTATTCTCATGGTCGATTAATGCGGTGGAGCCAACAGCAGCTCATGGGAAGAAACGGGGATGCAAAATGCATGGAGAGTCAAGCCCATCACTGAGACAAATGGGAACTTCTTTAGGGTTATCAAAATGGCAAAAAGCAAGGAAAAGTGAATGTAAAATGCTGTCCAATTCCAACAAGACCTTTTTCACCTAAGTATCCCAGTCAGGACATCTAGTAGTAACTACAACCTCTGACTTTAGAGAAATTTAACCAGAAGAGAATTACCATGAGATGTCCAGGGAAAACACAGCTTTGAGAAGTACATCACATACTGGCAGAGGAAATAGCCTTTGTGATCTTCTTGGACTGATCTCTCTGAAATAAACACAATCCCTGTCTTCCTTTATTCTTGCTTTAAGTGAATGATATGATGGGCCCTTTATTGCCACTGCAGATGACAGTCATCTCTTCCTTGCAGGATTAGAAGGTAGCTGCCATAAATTAAACTAAGGCTCACATCCCAAGACTTAGTTTTAACATCTTAAAAGGCATGCAACAATTTTCCATTGCATCCCTTTAGAATAACCCAAACCCTCAACATTTCTCATGAGTTTGTCTTTACACATCCTTACGGGATTAGTCAGTGCCGTCTCATGTATAAGATGCATGGGAGCTAGGGCAGGGAGGGCATAAAGCAGACAAACCCTGGGTCCCCCCAGTCCAACACCCATTACTGAACTGGAAAAGCATCTTCACGTGCTGGCAGATCACACTGCAGACACAGCCTGTTTTCACCCTAGACCTTTTGCTTTAGCTCTCCCCACCTCTTGTATCACAGACTGCTGTCCACATGCGTATCATCCACGGTAAGGGCCAAAGCTTAGACCTTCCCCAGAAAAGAGACTCACTAAAAAGCTGGCATCATTCCCTGCCATATTGCCAGAAAAAAATAAATTTCAGAAGTGTTTCTTGCTTTCTACATGACACGCTACTAAATCTGCAGTAAACCAGCAGCATCATCAATCCAGTAAGTCCGACAGTTACATCAACTTTTTATTGGACCCCCATGTTTCACAGTGAATCCATTTTCCTAACTTTAGCAGTGTAAATATACTTTGGTTGAGCTACCACCAGAGTCTTTATAAGGAAGAAAATCTTTTCTCTTTGTTGACAAAAGCTTCAGAGTAGCATTTATTACACACAAATGTTAGCAGGTGTTCATATTTAACTTGTTTTTGTGGATTTTTTTAAGCCTGAGATGCATATAGTGATTGAGAATTACTGTTTATTCATTTCTGTGTAATAGGAGAAGGAGCATTTCATCTGTCTCATCCATATTTAATAGCTTCAGGCACAACAACCATGAAAGGTCTATTTTTCTCCCACTAGGGAAAATATTATTATTATTACTACTAGCATGACTACATCTATATTCTGAAATTATTCATGCCCGGCTTTCTATATTATTTCTATGTTATCTGTGGGCCAGGTCCTTTCCTGGTACTTTCTGCATTGATGGAGCTATACTGATTTATGATACACTGAGTCATGTCAGCTAAGGACAGAGTCAGTTCAAGGCTTCTTGGCAATATAAGGCAGACTGGATTTCGCTTCCTTGAAGAGGAGCAGGGACCCTTAGAAAGCTACCCATTTGCTGCTCCTGCTGGTCCCAGGAAGGTGGTTTAGGAAGCTATCTGATGCCTTTTGGAGTTCTACTCCTGTCCCCCAAGATGACCTCAACCACGTCCTTTTTCACGCTTCTCAGTCTTGGCGCACACACAGGGTAAATGTGGGGCCAGGGGTGGCCCCTGGTTGACGCTCCATATGCCACCTATGCCGAGAGCAGACCCCTGCTCCCAAGGCATGTAAATATGAAGGATGGCACCTAATTTCCTTGCCAAGGTCTGTTCTGATGGCTAAAGTAAAGCCCAGACTGTGCACCGCCCTGCCAATCTCAACCCCAAAATAGGATGCAATCCCAGTAAACTAGAGGCATCCCTTTACACATCACCCAGTAAATCACAACAGCCTGAACTAATAAAAAATGGTCAAGTGTCATTTATCTAGTTAAGCAGAAAACAAGGGAAGTCTAAATGTGCAGTTTTTTCCCAGTGGCAAGGGAGGACTTCAGTGAGATCAAAGGAAACCTCTTTGGTTTCTTTCCTTTGCGTGGCCAGCAGGGACAGGGAGGGGATCGTCCCTCTCTACTCTGCCCTCGAGAGGCCCCACCTGGAGTCCTGTGTCCAGATCTGGGGCCGCAATACAAGAAAGATGCAGAACTGTTGGAGAGGGTTCAGAGGAGGCCACAAAGATGATGAGAGGGCTGGAGCACCTCCCCTACGAAGAGAGGCTGAGGGAGCTGGGCTTGTTCAGCCTAGAGAAGAGAAGGCTGCGGGGGGACCTCATTGCAGCCTTCCAGTCCCTGAAGGGAGCGTACAAACAGGAGGGGAACCAACTTTTTAAAAGGGTAGAAAATGGCAGGACAAGGGGGAATGGATTGAAGCTGAAGGAGGGAAGGTTTAAATTAGATATTAGGGGGAAGTTTTTTACGGAGAGGGTGGTGAGGTGCTGGAACAGGCTGCCCAGAGAGGGGGTGGATGCCCCATGCCTGGAGGTGTTCAAGGCCAGGTTGGACGGGGCCCTGGGCAACCTTGTGTAGGTCCAGGCCTGGAGGTTGGTGTCCCTGCCTGTGGCAGGGGGGTTGGAACTCCATGATCCTTGGGGTCCCTTCCAACCCAGACCTTTCTATGATTCTATGATTCTCTTCTTCCTCAACCGAGCCTGGACAGTCTCCCACACACCTAACATATGTGCAGTGACAACTCCAACTGGAGAAGCAGTTGAGACATGAGTTTTTCTGGGTATTTGTTCCTGGGGAAAAACTTCCCTGATAGGATGCCATTAAAATGTTAATCATAAAACTGCTGAGGGCCCCTTTCCCCAGGAGGTCACCCGTTCAAATGCAGCCAGGGTCAGCAGTCCCTGGCACGTTACCACGAGGCAGTGTTTACCCAGTGAGAAACAAATTTGATATAGATTTGACTCAGTCACGTGCTGTGAAACCCATGAGTACAGACTGAAACGGGTCCTTCGCAACAGCAGCACTGCCGGGAGCCGCAAACACCTGGGAGGTTTGCCTTTCCCGGGACAGGGCTGATGAGCACTGGCAGCACAAGGAAGTGACCTGGAGCAGTCACCAGCAGGAAGATTTATGAATCCAGAGTTGCCTGTTTTTGTCTTAACACCAATTCAGGAAGGGAAAAAGAACCCCCAAATTCCCCTGCAATGTTTGTTTGGTTTTTTTCAGCCTCATATGCCTAAAGAAGCTAAAAAATCCCATATTACGCACATTCATGATGAGAGCAGCAATGATGCACAGGATATAGAGACACATCTTTTTTTCCTCTTGTAATCTGGAGAAAGAATTGGGGGTGGGGGGGGGAACAACAACGCACATTATCCCCCTTCCTCTGCATGTGTAGTTCTCATTAGGGCCAATTAGGATGATAATCACATCTCAAAGGAGGCAACTAGCCAACCTGTGTGATAAAAGCAGAGGTAAGCACAACTCCTGTGAGCTTAGGAAGCATAAAGTTTCCCCCACCAAGTCCTCCAAGCTCAGATCTGGCTCAATTCAACCTGGAAAGCTCAGCTCTTTGCGATGTTAACTGGACGACCATCCCACCTGGGAGAGAACGAGGTGGCAGCGTGGGTCTTCAAAAACCCACAAACTTGTCCCCTCCAAGGACTTGCCCAAGTAATAGGTCTCAGCATGCAAGAGGAGAGAAATTAATTGCTCTTTCCAGTGTTTTCTCTGTGCTTAGCATAACACATCTAAGAATTCTACATTAAGAATCGATACATTGCTCGGGGTGAAGTAGAAGAGAAAATCTCCACTGAGTTCAACGAAAGCAGGTCCTGCACTCAGCTCTCTAATGCCTTTTCCATCCTCCCTCCCCAGAGCAAACTGGCGACTGCAATCCTAATGGGATCGTCTGGGTGAGTTTTATGCACATCGGCGCTACCTATGTCATCCTCGTCTCTAATAGCTGCCATGCCTTCCCCATCCCAGCTGCCTCCCAGGTGACTCTGTGCAATTACGCTTCTAATTGTACCACAATGGTGCTCTCTCTGGGATGGTACACCGCTGTTTAATTTATAAATGTCAATTTGGAAGCACAATACAATGAAAAATTACCCACATCAGACGCAGAGCAGTTCCCACTTATGAATAGGTAAAAAGGCAACAAAAATAATTAAGTACTTAACAAAGAGAGAAGATGAGGGAATGCAGGCAACCCCTTAATGCAACCCTTCCAAATTTTACATGTGCTTGATTTTGAGTTGTTTAAATAGAAGGGGACAGGTAGCTGAGTGGCAGGTTTAATATCAGACATGACATTGCACAGTCCGTGCCTGTTTGGGAACCTAGTTAATATTTAAATCTCAATTAACCAGTAGGACTGACTTGACATTTAAAAATCTAAACAAAACACTTCAATTGTAGGTCTTTAAAAATCATCTGTAAAAGTACCTTCTTATTCGATGGACCTGTTCATTCTTTGCATCCTGAATAACATCTCCCGGGGCGTGAAATAAAAAAATAGGGTTTTGTTTATTTTTACTCCCATTCTCTTCTGTGTTAGTCCAACTAAGCAAGAGTGGGCTGAATTCTGTCCCTCCTGTGCATCATCAGCAGAGCAAATGCAGAGATATCTGAGCTGGCTCTGAACTAGAAAAACTTTGTTGTGCAGGAAGAAGAGTCAGCTCATACCAAGCTGTGAATCACCAACACTGCTGCTTTCAAACTACCTTGTTCTTTTACACAGCTGATCCCAAGTGACATAAAACATGACAAGAGGGCAGATGCCCTCAGCAGCGGTTGAGGAAATGGGAATGGAGGAGCTGCATGGAGCACCCTTGGTTCAGCGATAGACGCAAATCAGGAAGATTTGCCCGTCAGCCGTCTCAATCTGCCGCAGGCGAAGTCACGGCACTGGTTGCAGCTGGAGATGGATCAGGGAGTTGCCATTTCCTGGGCTGACAATGCTCCTCCTGTATCAGCCCTGCAAGCAACGTTGGGAAAAAGGCAAAGAGCGCTGAGGAAAAGCACCAGGCACAAGGCAGATGGTTTCAGGTACCAACATTTTCTCTGCAGCAAGGATGTCATTTCACTTCCACCCAGTCGTGCTGGTGCACCCCTCACTACCTGCACGGGCAGGGGCTTCAAAGCTGCAAACCAGGGATGAACACAAGAACCTCTGCTCCAAGGGGACATTAACAAACCCCATGTTTAAACTTTCCTACTGTCTAATTCTCAATAGCACCACATCAAATATGCTGGTGGTTGCCAGTCCAGCTCTGCGTGTCTAGCGCAGGGCTCCTGACAGCACGCTGCAGGCCAGGCAACCGTGGCCAGGCTTGGAACCAGCCCCACAAAGCGTCACCGCTTGTCAGCCACAAAAATCTCAGCCTGCATTTCTGGTAATTTTACAGCACAATCATCAACAAACGAATACTCCGCAGACTTTAAGCCCTTCTTTTTCAAGTTTATCTCTAAACATTACACGCAATGAGTAACTCCGCAAGGGGTTTGCCCTCTTCCCCACACACTGAAGAGTGCTAATGGAGACCACCCATTTGCCCTGCAAGGGGAACACTATACTGCTTATATGCACTCAGCCTGAGAAGCTAAATAAAGCAGAACAAGAGAGACAAAGCAGGTTGTAGTGTCCTCCTTTTTGTCCATCTACTGTGGAAATTACAGATCCACCCAACAACCTGCTTGTGTGGAAGAAAAGATCCACCACGTTGGGTCAAACGAAAAGGCAGTCTAGGAAAATATCTCCCAGCTTGTAACAGAAGTTTTCATAAAAAGCATAAGAAAGAGAGAAAACGTGGAGAAATCCCTCACCTGATTCACTCTCCTCATCTCCCAGGATTCAGGGGCTTCCTGGGTGCACAGGGACCGTTGCGTGTCCACCCATGCAGTGACATATTGCACACAGGCAAGACCCTTTCTCATACATGTGACATGACGGCTATTTCCATCTCCTGCCAGCTCTCAGCCAAGCAACCCACCGCAGCTCTGCAGAGAAAAGCCACACAAGCAAGTGCCTCAGCTGGCACCAGCTGCATGCCATTGATGTTAATGGATTAGTTCTGCTTTATACCAGCTGATGATCTCCCTCTTCTCCCTCTCAACAGATTTTTTCTGATGCCCAATATAGAAGATATCCATTGAGAAGGTGGATCTAGTCCAGCAAGTGCTGTGCAATGCCTATGACTCTGGTTTACATCTACTTTCTTAGAGGAAGGTGTAAGAACATTGCCACAGGGCAGTAACGGAGTACCCTGGCCCTGGGAAATCTTCGTGATAACCCTCAGTACTTAAATATTGGCTTATTCCTTCAGACGGGTCTTTCCATCATTTGAAAATACTTGGGTTGTTTTAATCCCTGCTAATGTACACTTTACAGTATGCCAGGGAAAATAGGGTGGGACACGCTGTACCCTTCATGCCCGTGAACACACTGCCAGCGTGGCTCTTGACACTGTGCTGCTCCATCCTGCTTTAAACACAGCACCTGTGATTCTTCCCAGAAAAAGCCAAGTTCATTTTACATCTCTGACGGTGTCAGCGTGCTTTGTTCCAGCCACCCTTTCTACCAAATCACTGACCTCAGTGAGAGGTAAAGGGAAATTCTGAACTCATTTGGAGACATTACTCCAAATTTCTCCTTCTATCGGTTCATTACTCTAGATGACTTTAGCCCCCGTGTGCCTCCTGCCCATATTGTCATGTCCTGGGTGTGAAGCATGCGAGGGACTTTCCTCAAAACAAAATGCTGATGGCATCCCTAACTGGCAGGTGGATTTCAGCAGTGCCATCACTTGCATGGCAAACGGTTGTCTTGGCTGAGTCTAGCATTTCAAGTCTTCCCAGGTTTTGTTTGTGGGCAAGCAATGCTAATGTGCTCACTGGAAAGTGTGTCCTCCACCACAGAGTAAGCCAGGGAAACAGGCTCTCTGTCACATAAAAGTAGTTTTCTCATTTATGTCACCATATGATCAGCCCCCAGCTCTGATGTGTAACATCAGCAGGAGAGATATTAAATATTTAAAACAGGAAGCTCCAGCATTAACCGAAAATACTTCCATGTAGGCAGGACTTAGGGGATAAGGCGATGTCTGACAGCCCTCTAAACCTGCCGCAGAGCGGGATGTGACAGCAAACCAAAGGGTTTTCCCCAAATCAAAGATTCAGGGCAAAGTTCCTACTTCTGTCGGCTGCTGGGGAGCCAAGTTCAAATTCCCACATTGATCTATGCTGGGCAAGAGGAGAGAAGCAGCTTCGTATTTTTTCCACCTTCTTTCTGTGTGTGATTAGAGACGGGCCCAGGAGACAGGGATTTGCTGGTGAAAACCTCCCCTTTGATCGGTTTAGTGAATTGCAAAAGTCTGTGGTTAAAACCTTGCAGTCCGCTACATCCCAATTAGAGACAATCCTAAATACACGGTTTGCATGAAGATGAGAACTTTTTCTGATGCCTGGAAGGAGAAAAGGGAGAGTTTCTCGGTTTAGTACCATTGCTTTCCCTGTCATATTTCATACCAACAAGTGAGGTCACATGCTGCTTTCCCTTGCTTTATTTTCTGAAGAAAGCAGAAAGGACACTTTTAGAACAGAAAACCCCCCAAGTAGAACATGGGTCAAATGAAGTTTGATGTCTATTTTTCACACAGAAAAATTTGGCAAAGAAAAATTAAAGTAAATCCAAGAAGCAAATATAATGCTCTGCATGATGAAATTTTTTTCCAGCTACTTTCAAGGCATAATCTCCTCATGCAAAAGGAGAAATACAGAGAACACATCTCTCTTTGCTCCAAAGGTCTGTCACTAGCGAATGTTTCAGCAAGTTTATTCATTTTCAGGCTCTCTTCCCTGCTCTTTCTTTCTACCTGTTATTATCTGTGGTGAGGCTGCAGTGCCACTCACTCATTGCAGAGCTGCAAAGTTGACTCACTACAGCTCCTTTTTTTCTGCTCACCGATCTCATTGAATTATTGAAAAGGGCACTGTCAAGTTGGAAAGAATATATCTTCAAAAATAAAATAAATTTTCTTTCCGAAGTTCCAAATGGCACCTTAAACTATATATTTAAGGAAAAAAAAAAAAAAAAAAAAAAGAATTTGTAACAGACTCATTTTCTTATCATTAATAATGCCCTTGCTTTTCTTTTGCACATTTCAGTTCAGACAACCTAAATCCACCATCAATTTCTAGACAACTTCACTCTCTACTTTTCCTGGACTCGTAGTAATGATATTGCTAAGTCTCATAAGTTTGTCCTCAGTTTCTAGATATTTGTCAGCATTTTTTGTAAAGTCTGAGCTTGTAAAGACATGAGTAATGCTGTGGCTCAGCTTTCATTTTTATTTTAATTGATCTTGGTATCTGCTAGCCTTCAGGGTTACAGGGAACAGTTTGACTATGTGGCTTAAGTAGACCCTAAAGGCTCGAAACCAAGAACCCAACTGAAATTTTTACATCGTCTCACTGTTTTTACTGAGATTTTTGTGATTCCAGTAAGTCTGGATGACTTTTTTTTTAACCTTGAGACTTGACTTGCCTACAGCATTAGATTTAGCATCTGAGGTTCTTCTACACTGTAGATCCTTATAATCAACATGTAAGCACAAAATATCCACAGCTCAAGACCTGTGTCCTTTTCCTTCCCTTTTCACACAGCGGGGCCCAACATCTCCCTGGTTCAAGGGAAACCATCGGTCAGAGCAGTGTGGGCAGCGCTGATGAGATCCTTCTGCTCCTCCATCCCCACTGACCACAGCCTCAGTTCCCATTACCAGAGCATCTAGACTCTATGGAATTACTAAAAATTAAGCAAAATGCAGTATCACACGTACAGCCATTTCTCAGCAATTGCATCGGTATAAAATAAGCAAAACTACAGTGCTGGTATCCAATCTGTAATCAGTATTTGCAGAGCGTGGTGAAATTCAGGGTCTATGGAAGAAGGTGGGAGTTTGCCACCAGCACTTAACCCACTGGTGACAATGGTAAGAAAGATGCTGGCCATTAGCAAAGACAGGTTCCTAAAAGCTAACATGAATTGGTCAGGACTTTTTATATAAAACTCTTATAAGAAAGTGTGTAGTTAAAAGACAGAACGTGAGCTGAATTGAAACAAACAAACAAAACACACTTATTTCTGTGTTAGAATTTCTGCTGGAACCTTGTTATAAAATCCAGCAGTGCTTCACCTCTCCAACAAAGATTTTTCTCATAAGACACCAGGAATGAAAAAAAAAAAATACAGTTCCATCAACCTACCTCCAGGGCATATTTACACAAAGGTTTTTATTTGCCTTTCAACTTGACATATTGTTTTCAATACCTAACTGAAAGGTAAAGGTATTAAATATACATTGCAGTGCATTTTATTCCAGAAGAGCTCTACAGTGCATCTTAAGCAGTGCCCATGAAGACATCCAATTACGGCTTGTGCCAAACCTGACCCTGGCTGGGTAAGCAGGGCTAAAATTTCAAGCACACAGGACAGGAATTTATTTCTTCATTTCTACTGCAAAACTGATGCAGCAGAGAACATTCAAAGCAAACAAAAAATCCTTCATGCAGGCTCAGTTTACCATTATTTGAGAAACTTTGGGCCAGACTTTTTTTAAGTCCCTATGTGATCTGGGAATACATGGCATATATAAAGGTGACTGCAGAAAGAAAGGAATAAAACCTGCACTGTGTGTTTTCCAGCAGGTGTGGGCTGAGGGCTGTGCTTCCCTGGGCAGTGGTACAGGCTGCATGTTTTGGGGAGTATTCCAAAATGGAAAAAGCCTTTAAAGATCTTGTTTTACCTATGAATAGTAGGGACTTCGTGGCAGAGGGTGGGGGTGAAATTTCTTCTTAAAAATTTGAATTTCAGATTTAGACAAAAAAGTGAATTGAAAACTCACTGAAATCGTGAGTGAAAACCCGATGCCAGCTTTACCATGTTCACCTCTGCGAGCAGCAGACACAGCTCCACCAAGGCTCTCCTGTGAAGCTCAGCGCAGGTTATGGCATGACAACACACCTTCAATGGGGATTAATCACCACATGATCATTCTCAGAGGGCTCAACCGAAACCAGAGCTCAAGCACTTCAGGCCTCAAACAAATGCACAGTCCCTCCATGAGATGTTTAAAATCCCAATGGCAAAAAGGGTGAAGATACACAGTGAGGTTATTTCTCCCGAGAGATGGCTCACAGAGCAAACTCCAGATGTGGTTGTTACTGAATTAAGGCAATTAACCCCTGGAATGAATGCGGTACAATCGCTGGGCTTGGGAGATGTTTGCCTCTCTAAATCAGGAGGTAGCAGCCTTCCAGAACTGCCCCAGAATATGCATCTATCCTCCCGGCTGCACAGACTAGATTGGCATGGACAAAAGCATCTGCTCCTTAAAAGTGGTAGAGTAAATAAAGACTGCAGTGAAGTCAGCGACAAAATGTCTATTGAATTTGAAGGATCAAGATTTTCACCCAGTTTGTACATTAATAGAGATGCTAATATGCACTTGGCCCACTTGATCCCCTCACTGGTTGCAATTAGATGCTCCGGATCCAGACCTTGGCATAACAAAAATTGTACTATTTGTAAAAAAAAAAAAAAAAAAAAACAACTCTCAGGAATGAATAGCCATCTCTTCTCGTGCTGTTTCTTTACATAACCCTCCACAGTCTTCTGCCAGTTCTCATTATGTCTGCCCCTCTCATTTTAATTGCAAGCACTGTACGATAAGGACCTCCAATTTGATTTTTCTGTAGTGCAGGACGTGCAGTAAAGTTGCTCACAAATAACAGAGAAAAACACGCAAACATTAAGCATTTGAAAAATGGGTAGGCATCCAAAATAAAATAATTCTTTAGAGAATGACTGGCTACTGACTAGATAAATCCTGTCACTGCTGAAGTTAATAAAACAAATCTCCTGACAGGTGTTAGGTAATTTTTAGCAAAGTTACAAGGGCGTCACTATAGCTAATGTTATTAAAAGCTTTGATTAGTTATGAGAACATACTCGCAGGTCTAAATCAAAGCTGCTAACTGAAGCTGGTGGGATAATTGATTTTCATAACTAGAAAAAAGCCTTTAATTCCAATAAAACTCTATAAAAGGAAGAGGGCACATACACTAGAAGCTGAGGCGATACATGTGACTTTTTACATGCTTTCTGGTCCATCTTAAACTGTGACCCCATCCGAGTGGAGAGAACCCCTCAGTGTCCACTCAGGCTGCTCATCCAGGTGACAGCAGGTGGTGTGAGTGTGGTCCTGCCTCATCGCACGTATGGAGTAAATCGCATCTGCTTTAATGCATTCAGCTCTGGAGGAGAAAGAGCCATGTTCTAGGGGTTATGGCGGCAGAAATAACTACTGCAAAATAACAGAAAACAATAACAATAAAGAAATACATATGAAATCAGCCCTGCCTGAACCACTGGCAGCAGGAGGACTTCCACACAGCATTTGGATGAGGCAGATTCTCTTTCGTCTATTTATGAGTGAACCTTATTTGCTTCTTCTCAGACGTTTGCCTTTTGCCCCTTGGAGAATCTCCTTGAAATATGGAAATGAAGCCTCACTCCCCACCGTTCTTAGGAACAGTCTCTGCTGTGAACGTGCACACTGAGAGCGAGTACCCGAACCGGGTCCTGAGTATTTCCTGTCCAAGTTTGGTGCTAAAATGGATTATCCTCGTTCAGCTGCTAACCCATCCTTCCTTGCCACAGATCTTGCACATTGGAAGCAAAGAAAGCAAATCCTTTTGAGAGAAGGAACTAACGCTGCCTTGTATTGTCAAAAATACGGGTTGTCCTGGGGAGCAGGCAATCACTTATAGACTGACGCCCAAGCGGGCAGCCACTGCAACCCTCCCGAGGCCCCTGCCTGCACCACTCAGGAGGGCAAGCCCCGGGATGCTGATTAAGACTTTTCATAGCGTCATCCAGCGACATTTCTGTGTACCCTAGACTACAGGCCATTTGCAGCTGCAGAAACATGAACTTTTACTGCAGAGATGTGTTTCTGAAAGACGAACACATTGTGGAGTGACAGAGGAAAACACGATTCTGGAAATCACTCATTCAACGAGTGCAATAGTTCTCAGATAAACTGCCTGAGAGCCCCCAGTTTTGTGTTCTTCTGAAGGGGCTATGATCAAGTTTAAGCATCAGCATTTAGGTCTATTTGCCCCACTCTGGACAGATGCGGAAAGCTGCAATATTAGTTTCAGAAAAAATCATAAACCAATGATTTCAGAGGTGTCTTTTACTTTACAGGACTCCATCTGAAGCTCACTGGTAGGTACAAGCTCACGTGTCAGCAGCTACGTGCTGAAGTCCAACCTGTTGGATCAGTTAGCCATACATCCATACAGCTGAGGGATGAATTCGGTCCCAGTTAATTTTATAAGCCATTTTTAGACTAAACAAGTTTCATTAAACCTCAAGCAAGGAGCATCCAACCAGAGGTGAATTCACATCAGTGTACTTGCTTATCCTTAATTACATTATTTCCTTCTTTCTGTAAAGATGCATTACTCTGAAATACAGATGAATAAACATGATGATGTAATATTAATTTGTACTGAGTGATATAATTAGTTATTTCTCAGTAAATGCGAAAAGATTGGGAGAATCACATTGGTTTGTTCAGTTGGCAGATAGAAACTACTGCTTCCTTTTACATCTCCGAAAAATTACGGCAGCTAGCACAGCTTCCTAAACCCATTTGCCTTGATTCAAATAGGCAGATTAAATAATTAACCAGAATTAGAAATAACATCAAATATGAGCAGAATCAGGAACTACAGGTGTTCTCTGCAGGCCTTGTCTGCTCTGATTTTAGGATGGCCATGACATCCAAAAGCCAAATCCGTATGTGAGAGTATACACAGTGTATATTGAGATACGTTCTTGTATATGGGAACAAAACTGATAAGAAAGTGAGTGACTGTAAGTGACAGGCTGAAGAAGAGAGACAGGCACACACTCCGTGTTTGCAAGGCTCCCACAACATGGTGATACACACGTGCTACGGGAATAGGATTTCTGAAATTAAATTGCCGTATCCTCAGGCTGACTGGACTAACTATAGAAAGAAACCACTAAATAAGCAAGCAATATGTATGCAAAACCCAAAATGAACAGACAAGGAATTGGAATTATCAACCCTGCTGCTTTGTGTGCATCCCATTTCATAAACGGTTCTTTAAAGCAGAGATAGCTGTATTTGAGTTCTTCCATCCTAGTGAAAAATCATACGGATGATTTCTCCAGAATAACAAAAGCTCATCCTTCATATGAAAGATACCAGATACCATTCGTATGAGAGAATTCACTTGTATAGAGGTGATTAGGAAGGAAGAAACAGGAGCATGAGTGCACTTGCAAGGGACAGAATGAAGTAAGAAGAAAGTAGCTGCAGGCAAGGAACCCCAGATGGGGCGAAAAACACCCAGAAAGGGGGACTCATTCTTGGGAACACCATCTAGGTGAATGAACAGGCTAAAAACCAGAAAGCCAGAAAGAAAATCCACAAAATGCTCGATCTTCCAACATGCAGGATCATCTCAGTAGAGCTAAACAAAGAGCATTCATTAATGAATATAAAGACCATGAAGATGGTCTGTACAGCTGGGTATCAGACCTCCTCCTTGAATTAAACCCACATTGAGGGAATATATGTCTTGCAGGGCATGTCTGATCCAACATATTATTTATTTATTTTGTGTGCAGTGATGAATGACCATGTCAAAATCCATATTTTGCTTCTGAATATGTCTAGCTTCAACATCACAAGAAGTTGCCCGGGAGATGTTTCTGATAGACCAAAGAATCCCCTGTTATTCCTTGCACACTTCTGAAAAACTTTCAGCAAGCCCTCCAGGTCTAGTCTTTTGTTAGAAAAACAAAGAGCTCAGTTAACTTTTAAAACATGTTTTTAATTCTTTATTGGAATCATTTTCAATCTACCCACATAAGTCTTTTATCCCAGCCCCTCCAAACAGGGCACAAAGGCACAGGTAACATCATCCTCCCATCCCTACTCTTACTTCTTCCTGACTTAAGACCAACATGGTCTCAGGACCAGGGGAAGCACTCAGACAAGGTCTACAAGCCCATCCTGGCACTGGTGAGAGGTAGGACCAGCTTTCTGTTGCTCCTGCAGAGAGTCTCAAACCTCTTTTGGCAGCAGTAAAAATCAGTTATCTCTGCCTGCTTAATCCTTAGTCCCTTTTCAGAGACCTCCTACAGAGATGGCAACTTATCCTCCTAAAGGTGGTAGCTTTGCCCTGTGGACATTCCCATCCTGAAACAAATTCAGTTAACACACATGACATGGTGAGGACTCCTGTAGCCACACAACACTAAATGTAAATGGATGTCCTACAATAAGACAGCCAAGGACACCAGTAAGTTAAGAGATTTCAAAGCCATATATTGGAGGCAAAGAAAAAGCAATGTATCCAAGTAGTTGTCCAAGCTGAAGACTAATTTATGCACTCTACCTTTGCCTCCAGTATTACACTCTTAAAATTGAAAGGAAAAAAAAAAAAAAAAAAAAAAAAAAAGATGTTAGAAGCAGCCAGATTTGGAATAAAATTGATATTGTTGTTCTCCCATTCTGAGTACAGAATCAGTGCAAACAAAGTATCACCTGAAAGTCCAGAAAAACCCTAAAGCCATCACTATAGTAAGATGATTTCAGCAGGTCACTCACATAATGGCTCATCAAATCAGCAGAATAGAGAAATATTTGCACAGAACATTTCCTTTCAAAAAACCTATTTTTTTTAAAGGCAGTGAAAGCAATACTTCTAGCAAGAAATATTTCTTGTATCAAAATCCATGGAAATCTAACTTCATGAGCCAGTCTTCTCTTAATGTAACTTGAAATGTCAAAAATTGAGGCATGTCGCTTGGTCACAAGAGCAGAAAGGCATTTTGTGATTTTTTTTCTTTTTAATATCTGTATGTACATACATATATATTGATATCTGCATATGTACAGCAGGGCTAGTGCTTGCAAAATTCAGCCATATTCACATCTCCATTTAGTTGCAATGAAAAATCTAATGCATCCTGTTTCACAGAGGAGTTGTAACTACCTAGATTTGTCAAAATTATGTTTACTTCAATAAGTGAAACTCAATCACATCTGAATCACCAAAGGATAAACCTAAAGGCTGTCATCAAGTAGAATCGCTCTTCAATCATTTGATACCACTTGATACCTGATACCAACAGCTGGTGAGGGATGGTGGCATGATTTATATCTTGGCACCTCTTCTCTTCTAAACCCTAGAAAAGCACCCAAGTCATACTCATCCTATGCAGACACCACGTGGATACAGATGAAAAGCACAATTTCTTGTGCCATTGCCTCAGTTCTTCCATCTCTAAAAAGGGACATCTGATGAAAACTGTCTCCTCTGGAGTCAAGTAGAAATGGAGACTATTATTACACTTCACTCACTTCAAGTACTTTCTCCTTCTCACCACTCCTCTTTATCATTTATCTGGTTTTGGACTGAGTGCTTTCGTTAAAGGGTTGATTATAGGATAATTTGAAACAAGTATATTAATCTCACATTATGCCTAATTGCATTAGCTTCAGATGTGTCCCCTAAGTATGATTTACATTTTGAAAGATGTATAAGACTCTTTTATATCATCTCCTTTAATAAGATCCAATCTCAGAAACTTTTTTCTTTTCCTTAGTGCCTAGTCTTCTGTAAATTTTTTTCCTCTTGGAGATACTGAATTTCTAAGAACTCTCTCTGGGAATCTTTAAAGCTAACAATAAGATAGCATTAAATCAATAAAACACTAAATAAAACAACCATAAATGATAGTACTTTGCTTTTCTCTCATGGTTTTTTCTCCTTGTATCTCAACGCGCTTTGCAAAACAATGTAAATATTGTTCTGTTTAACTGATGGAAAAACAGAGGCACAGACAGACCAAACATCCCAGAGTAGTACCAGAGCCTACACTAAATCCCAAACACCACAGGGACAGTGAGCCCCACAAGGAGGGAAGATAGGCTCATGCCCAAGGTGATGGGGCTGCACAATAAAAATAATAATAGACACCAATTTCACCTTTTAGGTCTGTAGCTTTCTGAGCATATTATTTCTTTAAGCTATTCAATAACTGTTAATACGTGACAGACTCTTCAAACCATTAAAATTATGTAACTTTCAAATCTGTCAGATTGAAGTATTGTTCTTCCCACCACCCCATTACTTTTAGCAACTACTTTCAAACCAACTGCCTATGTGGGAGCAACTGAGGAGTCACTTCAGTTAAACAACTCTTCCAATAAACTCCTTTTAGAAAGATTAAGTCAGCAAGACCTATTGGGTGACCATTTTTTGGTGGTGAATTTGTGAAATCCTGGACGGATTTATCCTATGGAAGCTGCAAACCCGTGAAGTCTTCTCATAGTCCTTGTTCAGAGAAATTCACAGATAATATTCAGAATATATCAGACATCAACCATTTCCATCAAAAGGACAAAGGGAGAAAGAATTTACAATATGGCACAGAACTACCAGATCTCAATGTCATCAAGCAGACCAAGATTTCACTACACCCTATGTAGGTGATACAAATCAGAAAGTGACTTTAATTACTGGGGATGCTGCCGGCATCCACAAAAAGCAACATGACCACCGAACAAGTGCAAGGGAGATGCTGACAGCTCCAAGAGGAACAGCTCTATTTCACAACCCTTATCTCACTGTAATTAATTTTGAAGCAAGCTACTGTTCCCTGTGACACTTCCGCACAACTCCCAGCTCAGAGAATGCAACCTTGGGAGCCTACCAAAGAAAGATGTAAACTAAGCTCTCCCTCTCCCGGGTTAAATTCCTCATAACACATGGTTTGATTACATGGGAAGGATGTCCTGGTCTGCCTATCTCAAGTTGTTTTAGCCATTTAACTGCTTTTGTTGCTGGTAAGATGCTGCCACATCAACATAAACCCAACTTCAATCATTTTACTCAAAATTAGTAAAAAGACTAATAGCAAAGCAAACCATACTTAGACAGCCTCCTCCATAAAACCATATCCTACCCTAACACCAATTTCCACATTGGATTCTGCATCAGTCTGCTTTTGAAATCAAACTTCCCAGTCAAAGGGAAGGGGTTTGAAAGGGCAGTCAAATCTGGTGAATCAACAAGTGGTTCACAAGCCCTGGTCCTCGTGGGGGGACTTCAAACACCACAATATCTGTTGGAGGGACAACACAACAGGGCATAAGCGATCCCGGAGGTTCCCAGAATGCATTGGTGATAACTTCCTTCTCCAAGTGATAGAGGAGCCAACAAGGAGAGGTGCTATGCTGGACCTTGTTCTCACCAACAAGGAGAGGCTGGGGAGGAATGTGAAGCTCAAGGGCAGCCTTGGCTGCAGTGACCATGAAATGGTGCAGTTCCAAGATCCTCAGAGCAGTGAGAAGGGCACACAGCAAGCTGACTACCCTGGATTTCAGGAGAGCAGACTTTGGCCTCTTCAGGGATCTGCTCAGTAGTGTACCATGGGATAATGCTGTTGAGGGAAGGGAGGCCCAAGAACGCTGGTTGATATTCAAAGATCACCTCCTCCAAGCTCAGGAGCGATGCACTGGTTGATATGCAAAGATCACCTCCTCCAAGCTCAGGAGCGATGCATCCCAACAAAGAGGAAGTCAGGCAAAAACACCAGGAGGCTGCATGGATGAACCAGGAGCTCCTGGACAAACTCAAGCAGAAAAAGGAAGCCTACAGAGGGTGGAAGCAAGGACAGGTAGCCCGGGAGGAACACAGAGATATTGTCTGAGCGGCCAGGGATCAGGTTAGGAAAGTTAAAGCCCTGATAGAATTAAATCTGGCCAGGGATGTCAAGGCCAGCAAGAAAAGCTTCTATAGCTATGTCAGTGATCAAAGGGAGACTAGGGAAAATGTGAGCACTCTCCAGAAGGAAATGCGATACCTGGCTATTTAAGATACGGAGAAAGCTGAAGTATTCAATGACTTTCCTGCCTCAGGCTTCACTGGCAAGTGCTCTAGCCACACTGCCCAAGTCACAGAAGGCAAGGACATGGACTGGGAGAATGAATAATCACCCACTGTAGGAGAAGAACAGGTTTGAGACCAACTAAGGAACCTAAAGGGTAAAAAAGGAAGGGTAATAAAGGGTAGAAAGGAAGACCCTGGGAACTACAGACCTGTCAGCCTCACCTCTGTGCCTGGGAAGATCATGGAAAAGATCCTTCTAGAAGCTACGAAGAAGTTCCCACTGACTGGAAAAGTGGAAACACAATCCCCATTTTTAACAAGGGAAAATAGGAAGACCCAGGGAACTACAGGCCAGTCAGTCTCATCTCTGTGCCTGGCAAGATCATGTTGCAGACAATCCTGGAAACTATGCGAAGGCACGTGGAAAATAAGGAGGTGATTGGTGACAGCCAGCATGGCTTCACCAATGGCAAGTCCTGCCTGAAAAATTTGGTGGCCTTCTACAACAAGGTTACAGCATTGGTGAATAAGGAAAGAGCAACTGACGTCATCTCCCTGGAGCTGTGCAAAGCATTTGACACTGTCCCATATGATATCTTTGTCTCTAAATTGGAGAGACATGGATTTGACAGATAGATCATGCGGTGGATAAGGAACTGGCTGGCTGGTCACCCACAAAGAGTTGCAGTCAATGGCTCAATGTCCAAGTGGAGACCAGTGACGAGTGGTGTTCCTCAGGGGTCAGTACTGGGACCAGTGCTGTTTACCATCCTTGTCAGCAATATGAACAGTGGGATGGAGTGCACCGTCAGCAAGTTTGCTGACAACACCGAGCTACATGGTGCAGTTGACAAGCTGGGGGGAAGGGATGCCATCCAGAGGGACCATGACAGGCTTGAAAGGGGGGCCTGGGCAAACCTCATGAAGTTCAACAAGGCCAAGTGCAACGTCCTGTACATGCATTGGGGCAATCCCCAGTTTCAATGCAGACTAGGATGAATGGATTAAAAGCAGCCCTGCCAAGAAGGACTTGGGGATACTGGTAGATGAGAAACTGGACATGAGCCAGCAATGTGTGCTTGCAGCTCAGAAGGCCAACTGTACCCTGGGTTGCATCACAAGCATGGCCAGCAGATTGAGGGAGGGGATTCTGCCCCTCTACTCTGCTTTTGTGAGACCTCACCTGGCGTACTGCCTCCAGCTCTGGGGCCCCCAACACAAGAAGGACATGGACTTGTTGGAGCAAGTCCAGAGGAGGGCCACAAAGATGATTCTCTCCTATGAGGACAGGCTGAGAGAGTTGGGCTTGTTCAGCCTGGAGAAGAGAAGACTCGGGAGACCTTCTAGCTGCCTTCCAGTACCTGAAGAGGGCCTATAAGAAAGCTGGAGAGGGACTTCTGACAAGGGCATGTAATAACAGGAGAAGGTGTAATGGCTTTAAACTGAAAGAGGGGAGATTTAGATTAGATCTAAGGAAGAAATTCTTCACCATGAGGGTGATGAAACACTGGAACAGGTGGCCCAGAGAAGTTGTGGATGTTCCATCTCTGGAATTGTATAAGGCCAGGTTGGATGGGGCTTTGAGCAACCTGGTCCAGTCGAAGGTGTCCCTGCCCATGGCAGGAGGGGTGGAACAAGATGATATTTAAGGTCCCTTCCAACCCAAACCGTTCTATGATTCTATGAAATTGAGTTACCTTGTACAATGCTGTGTGCTAGAAAAACTGAAGTCCCAGTACAAGACTTAGACCATGTTCGCCATGTTACTAATATTATTTTTTTCAATTTACCATAACTTTCTGATGAGCTGAGCGGGTATGTCAGACTCTCCAGGGCCACAACTCCTGTGAAACATCTGTTGAGCAGGAAAATAAGTTTTTACCTATTATGTTATTAATTTCACTTCCTTCCTCTCTCCATCACACATGTTGTGACCCCCAGAAGTGATCAGCCCATTTCAGAAGATCCAAAATGGCTTAAGGGTGGTAAAGGTCAGTTTTTAACTATTTTTCTTTTCCTCTTAACTGCAGATGATGTAAGAACTATTTCAAAGCATGCGATACTGAATGTTGGTGGAGGGAAGATAAAAACAGGAAGAAAGATAACAGCACAACTCCGAACACTCACATGCTACATGAGATATGCACAAGGCCCTGTGCCACTGCAGCTCCAACTATCCATGCTCCCAAGTAAGGCCCTATTAAAGACCTGGTTGTCCAAAATGAGAAGCACCCAATGCTACCGATTTCCTCAGAAAATTCAGGTGCTCAATTTAATTCCGGTCTTCCTTTCACTCACACAGACATACAGAAGCACAAATCAGGAGAAATCCCTCAATCAATGAATATTCATGGCTGAAGAAGACAGCAATGTTTCTCTGTTACCAGTGATACAAATATGATGAAAACATGAAGAACGGTTGCAGGAGCTAGGACAAAGGTGTTTCCTTTTCCTTCCTTTCCTACCAAGCTTGTATGGGACTGAACAGGGTTTGCAAGGAGATAAGCAACAATCTAGAGCCTGAAAAAAGTTGAGACCTCCTGTTTTAAAAAAAAAAAAAAAGCAGCATCTGCAGGTACACGGTCTCTCAGTAAGCACATCTTGGTCATGGAGAAACAAAAGAACTCTGTGATAAAGCTGGCAGCTGATGATCCTTTTTATTTTCTACAATCCTACACAGCAAACAAGTGTAAGTATGAACATCCAGCTTCCTTAACTTGTTATCTTAAACAGATTGTGCTCTGTCAGAATTAGCAAAGCACTCAGGGCTGCGTGCAGCCAAGCCCCCAGAAATACCGAGCAACCCAGATACAAGGGACATATGGGGCAGTGCTTTCTCTCTAGCAGATAAATGAGTACAGAAAAAAAAAAAAAGAAAAAAAAAAAAAAAAAAAAAAAGCATGCTTTACACTACACCATCTTTCTCCTATTTCCTTTAAATAACCATGGACCAAAGAACAGTATTCAGATGTTATATACATCCTCCTGTAAATAAATGAGAAGCCAATGTGTCCTTATGCAATATCCATAGTATGAAATAGCTTGCCTGGCAAAATTTCAGGTCTTATCAGTTTGGCAGAACCATTTGATATACTTGGGACATGTGTTCCAGCTGAAGTATGGCAAGGGATGCTGATACTGCACTCTGTCCCAATGTGTAAAATATTCTCCCTACCTCTGACACTCCACCAATACCATCCTCTCGATGACAGATATTTGTTCAGATGCCCTGGTTAAAAAAAAAGTCCCATCTTAGTCCCACCTTCCAACACATATCACTGGTAAACTTACTGGGAAAACTAAGTTATCAAAATCTATAGTAGTCACTCTGGGGGGAAAAAAAATCCCACCAAAAATAACCATATAAACTTCTGTTAGATAATAACAACTTTGGAAAATGGCATAATAAGAGATTGGCCTGGAGATTTGAGACCCACAACCTACTTCCGATTCACTTGTGTTTTGCTGAGTGATTCTGGACTTTCTGGGTGTTTCCCCATCTGCAGAATATGCATAAATGAACAGTTTCTTCACAAACCCCTTGGAGATCAGGGAATGAAAAGAATTGGATAAGAGCTGCACTATTATTTTTTTGCACTGAACTTTCCTGTTTTCCTTGATCTGAAATATCTTCCTTTCACAAGTCATTATGTGACATGGCTTGGAGGGGAACTCTGAGCCTGTCTGTGGGATATAGCCCAAAGGCACAATATCAGATATCAGCTTGTAAAAGAAAAAGTAGCTTATAAGGGGATATAGGTACAACAGAGAAATGTATTTCATTAACAAAAAACACAGAGATGTACCCTACAGACTTGTAGCTGAGAAAGTCTGCTGGAAACGATGACAATATAACCAGGAAGGTTCTATTCAGCCTGGACCCTTTTTTCCTCCTTTAAAAAAAAATGAATCACCTTGCAGTATCTTACTGGGAACTGATGGATGCTCAGCACTTAAGAAAAACTGGCCTGAAGTTTTAAATCACTACACTGGGAAGTGAAAGATGGTCCTGTGGTTGGAAGACTTAAGAGACCTGACTCCAAATCCCTGGGTTACAGGATGCTGGTGGGACCTTAGCAATTTGCCTTGGGTCTGGCACTGAAAGTTCTTTGGGACATAGCTTCTCCTTTCACAGGTATTTACAGCAAAGGGCTTTCATTTCATGTGGCTCTCTATGTACTGCCTCAATTTGGGTTAAATTTGCAAGCAATACACATGGACCTATGTGAGCGCTAATATTCTTGAAGAAAAATATCATCTACTGTGTTTCCATCATGTACATCAAAATGCCCAGTACAAATTTCTCTATTTCCTTCATCCTTGGAACGATGAAGAGTAATAGTAAGATATTGATTAATATGATTCATATTCCTGTTATTAAAAATAATTAAATATAGGCCTAGCCAAGAAGGGAAATGAATGTAACTATGAAATTAATCAGTGAAGCTTCTGAAGTACATGGATAAGTTACTGTAGAACAGCACTGAAGCAGGCTTAGGAGTACCTTCTACAAACCATTGTATGAAAAAATGAATACTTCTTGATAACATTTTATTTTTTAAACATTTTGACCATATATTTAGAAGAAAAACCTACTAGGTTTTTAACAAACTTTTCTGAGAAAAAATTATATTATTTTTCATTTCCAAGAAAAACTGACCTAAAAACTAAGGTTTAGGACACATTCACTGTTCTTACTACCAAGCAGTTGAGTAAAGGGCTTATGCTACAAGGACAAAATTATCCTTACTGTAACCCCAATAAAATCACTAGATTCATGGATGAATTTGTCTTCACCTTCCTACAATCCTTCTGTTTGCCAAAGAAGTCTGGTTTCCCTAAAGGCCACTGAAGATCTTCTCTTCTGGAACTGCCCTATTTTTACTTGACACAGTCACAAATGCCCATTTCTCCCTCTCTGCATGACATTTCTCCTCCCTGACATGCTGGCTGCCATCGCTCATCCCCAGCAGCCTCCCCACATCATTTTCCACCCAGGATGCTACACCAAGGCCAATGAGAAACCAAACTCTGCAGAAACACATAGTGCTAAATTCTTCCCCTGCACAAGCCCAAGTAAGTAGATTTCCCGTTGGGAATCACGCTGGGACACGGGCACGAGCTTCTCTCCTTGACCCTGGGTGGCGGCTGTTATGAGAGCAGCACATGTAAGTCCCATCAGCACCCCGCGGCATGCAAAACGCTTTATTGTACATGGCCGTGCAGGTTTCATACGTCTGTGGTTATCAGACACCAGCTTGCGGCCTCCTGCCCTTTACAGCAAATGCTGCTTCGGTGACACCCACCTCTGCAGAAATGTCTGTTCAAGGGGGCCCGAAACCTCAAAGCAGAGAAATACCAGAGCACGGGGCTCCCAAGTGCAGAGCTGCTCCTTATTATCACACAGCCCAACTGCAGCAATTCCAGCCATCCCTGGGCTTGCTGCATCCATGCAAAGGAGACAAGATTCGCTATTAGAAGCACAGGTCTCTGAGACCACTGCTGGCCGTTTATAACAAAAACTTGTGGCTAGGACAGACCAGGGCTCTGTTTCCCTTTCAAAAGCCACATCTCAGGGTTGATGAACCCCACATTTGGGGCTCTCACATCTGCCTGCCATGCCAAAGCACTCGCTGTGGTTTTAGCGGTGTTTTTATCTCCCGTCAGTCTTCCCCTTTAAAGGCATCATTTCCCATCACTGTGGTATCTCAGTCCTGAAACAAAATTACAATAACCCTCATATAAAGGCCCATGTGTGGGCCAGTTTCTTCAGTCCTCCTCCCAAAGAAGGAAGTCCAGATGGAGCCAAAAGCACGGTCCCAAGCAAAACCCTCACATGCCACTAAGCCACACAGTGAAAACACACAGGTTAACTTCAGAGCTTCATCCAGCAAAGGACGAGACAGTCAAAAGGGAAGCTTTTCCATGGACTCCACACAAGACAGCTATTCAGGCCCAACGCAGATATTCAGGTAACCCAAAGGGGAGCCGAGCCTTGTTTTGAGGCTATTACTGCAAAAAGAAGCATGTCTGCAGCATTGTAGATGGGTTACGAGAGGGCTTGTGAACCGATCTGCCTCACCTACACTAGTGGGACCAAGCTAGTCGCTATAAAGGCAGTTCAGGAGCATCCCGACCAGCTCTGATCCCACCACTGTGACTGAACAGTGACCTGCAAGGAGAGCGTGCAATGGCTCTGATGATGGGTAGTCCGGTACCACAGATCCATCCCCACTCCTGACTGCTCCTCCCAGAAAGCACAAGCCTGTCCCCAAAGATACTGGAAGCAATCCCAGCTCAGAATGTGTCCGTAGCTGAATCAAAGGACACTCCACTGAACTCCTTTAGCCAAATGCAGACTGAATAGGCACAACTGGAGCCATGGAAAATTTAGATCTGAAGCCAAATTTTTTCTGGGTCCCAACAACTGGGGGCTAATCTAACACCTCCAATGCACCTGGAAATATGGGACTTTCACAGAACAGCCCAAACTGGGAACCAGAGTACAGGGCACCCCAAGGTCCTCTTTAGGTCTCAGCTGTCTCAGACAGGAACAGCCACGCTCCCAGAGTCCAGGCATTTCCCATCGCAAGTGAAATAAAACATAAAGGGTAAGAAAAGGAGGACAATCTGGCATGACAGATTGGGTATTAGGAAACATTTCTTCACCAAAAAGGGTTGTCAGGTACGGGAACAGGCTGCCCAGGTACTTAAAAGATGTGTAGATGTGGTGCTTAGGGACATGGGTTAGTGGTGGACTTGGCAGTGCTGGGTTAATGGTTGGACTCAACGATCTTAAAGGTCTCTTCCAACCTAAACAGTTCTATGATTCCATGACAGTACATTCCAACAGCCAACATTGTCTTATGTTTTCCAATATCAGATTATATATATACAGACTATATACATACATAGATTTATAGACTTCTGTATTTCAAAATATTCATTATCAGCAAAGCAATGATATAAAATGTATATATGGAAGATAATTTACGTAATTTCAAAGAAAACAAAAGAGAGAAAACCACCATAGATACATTTAGCTCATGATCACTTTAGCCCTTGTGGATCACCCCATCTATGGTCTTAACAGACAGGTAGATCACAGAGACCTTCATCAGAGACAAACTTGGTCCTCTGTGTAGTACCAAAACCTACAGCAGTCACTCAACTCTGTCCTGATAGGGGCACTGCTTTGCTGCCTGGGGCTTTTTGGCTACTCCAGACTCATCTCCCACAGAATCAACTCCAAGGCTCACTTCTCAAAGATTTGCAGATCAGAAGTGGTTCCTTGAATAATCCCAGCCCAAGCAGCATCTCTCCTTTGCTCTCCATCTCCCTGAAGAAGGTAAAGCTGGCACTGCTGCCCATTACTCTACATCTAGCCAAGGTCTGGCACAGCAATAAATCTCTGCAGCCATGCAGAGTCTCTGGGCGACAAGATCAAAATGCCACCACGGGAGCGAGTCAGTTTCAAGAATAACACCCGTAGGCTCCCACATCATTCCTAAATTATAATGTCTTGCTGGGAGAGACAGAAGAAACAGATAGATGCAAGTGGACAGTTTACAACTGCTAATACTCCGGAGTAAGTTTTGCTCTCTGTAGCAGCTGCAAATGAGGCTATGAGGGGATACCTCATCATTATGAAAGAGCAGGACCGGGGCTTAGGGTAATGCTCAGGAGAGACGGATTTTTCTCCACACCTACCTGCTGCACTGTTGCTTCAGGAAGGAAGGAAAGAAAGCAGAAATTCTTGGTTACTCAATTGAATGTGGAAGCAGCTTTGAAATCCCGAACTTAAAACCTCAGAAGTCAAGCAGTGAATGGACAGGCTCCAACAAGTATTTCTTTGCCCAGGCTCTTGATTTTAAGTTTCCTGATGAGCTGTCTGTGAACTAAAATTCATTATTTCTTTCCTTCTTTCTTCCTATACAGAGAATCCCTAAAGGAGGAAGAACTCCAAATTTTCCACTCACTGGCACTTCACATTGAAGCTGCGTGCAGAGAACATGCATGAGAAGAGACATTTAGAGGTGATTCTTACCAACCTTCGAAATCTCTTTTTAAAATAACCCCAAAAGTCTCTTTTCTAGAACACTTTCCCTGAACGAGATTAAATTCTTCCAGCATCAACATTAAAAAAAAGCAAACTCTCTCAAAGCAGTCAAAGCTGCAAGGCTTTGTAGGGCTGGCACATACAAATCCACTCTGAAGCTGTGCACTTAAAAATCACTGTTCACCCCAAACCACTTGCAAACTATAGTACTTAGTGCCTAAAGTGCAACACAAACAGAAGAGTCATGACTAAGTACCAGAGATAGCAGAGATCCAAGAAACGCGGTCTAACCTCTTTTACCACCTGAAATGCCATCTGAACCTACCAGCAAGACCTGGCAAAAAATTTGTAACCTCAGTTCTGCCACTGGGCGTGCTTAGAGGAGCCACCACCAAAACCGAGTCCCCTGACCTTTGCATATAAACCTGTGGGATTCACAGAAGAGGTGCTTCAAGATAAGTCTTATGAGGGGCTGCAGTATTGAAAATACTCAGATGAAGTACAGGTTCAGAGGGAGCAGGCTGTCCAGGGAGGTGGGGCAGTGTCCAGCCATTCAGACCCGACTGGATCAAGATCTGAGCAACCTGGTCTGATCTCAGAATTGACCCTCATGTGAGTAGGAGGTCGTATGGGAGACGTCCTTAGGTCCCCTCCCACCTGTTTTGCACATGATACTAATATGGAGGTTGGAATTGAGTTCTCAAGTGCAGATGTCTAAAGCTGGTCATCTAGTCTATGCCATGGAGAGTGTGGAATAATTGCTGGAGGTAATTTAG
>KL261973.1:0-32305 GCA_000699545.1 Podiceps cristatus | reverse complement strand
AAATTTAGTTATCACTGGAATTAATCATCATGTAATCAAGACACAAAATAGAGAATTCAAGACACAAAATAGAGAATTCAAGACAAAATAGAGAATTCAATTTTGTGGTAAAGAAACCAACCACGTTTAGTCTGTCTTGTATAATGTTTTTTAAAAAGCTAGAAATAACTATCTATAGATCCTGCAATAACTCTAGGTGGTATATGACAAACATACATAAATGACACATATTAAAATTATTCTGCAATACAAAAAGCATGCATTTATCGATAATTTTCGATTTATCCTTGAAAGGCTTGCTCATAGAAGAAAGCACACTACGGCTTCTCTTGATTTAAATATAATTACTTCTATAAATAAAAGTTAATTATGTGGAAAAAAATTCAAGGGATAGATTTCATTGTCCTTCGTTCATTAAACAGCACATATTATGTACAGTTATTTGAAAAAATCACTAAACAATGATATTATTCAATTAACACACCACAGGAAAATTAAAGTGATAAGATTACGCTTCAGTAAAACTTTTAAGCAGCTTCCTAATTTAACTTCATTGACAAGTCATATACTTGCGTTGTCTTTTGGGGGGAGTCATTCTCTTAACCGCTTTTAGGTAGCTGATGTAAATAAAATACCTGGAGGATACCCTTGAATGTGCATACGAGTGTGCCAAGGTCTTCACTGTCCACACCTCTGGGTAGACAGCAACTGACTCTAAAAATATATCCATACTTTTACTTGGACATTATTTGATATGTATTAGTAGCTCCTGTTTTCTGTAGAAAAATCTGTAGCATGCCGTTATATCAACCTGTTATAAATGTTTATGTCCAATAAAACTATGCAGTAATGAGTATGTATTTCTGTATCATCAATGCCTTGAAATCAGGTGTTTTACAAGGACTGCAAGGCTACAATTTTTCCAGAATGAGAAGCCACGCTTCCTCCTGACACGTCTATATAGCGTTTCCGGTTTTATGCCTGGGAAATTTCAGGACGTCTCTCATCTGTCAGGGGGCCCAGCCTTCCAGAATAATCAAAATTATGTTTCATTACAGAAACTCCTCTTATTAAAACTAGTCTCATTCATGTTTTTTAAATAGACAATTCAAAGACTGGGCCTCACTCTCAGTTACGTTAGGATAACCCCATCAACTTCGTTTGTCTTATCGTAGCATGAAGATCAGAGACTTATCATTGTCCACTTGCTGCTATCTACGTAATAGAACACTGTGGGTGTCAAGTTTAGCTTTTTTTCTGTAGAAAACGATTTCTCTTTAAAACTTTTAATAATGAGATCTAACATAGAATCAAAGTGACTTTCAAGAACTTCTTATTTGTTCCCTTTTGATTAATTTTTTTCCTAATATAATCTCAAAACTTCTACCAAAATCTAAAATAATGGGATCAAATCTATTTAGATTAAAACATGTCTAGACTATTGAGTTATGTCTGCTTAAATCATACTAAGTAGTACAAGCTGAAGAACCGTAGCTTCCAGCCAAGTCTTTTGTGTATTTGGAAAAGCTTTATCAAGCCTATGTTAAAAACTGCATTAAACTACATGAAAATTTTATTCCTAATGCTTAAAACCAATTATGTCATTCCCTTACCACACTTCAGTTGTGTTTTGAAAATCTATGTATGTTACCCACAGCAGCAAAATTTACCATATTGGTAAGTCCTAGTTCTTCCCTCTTTAGTGTAAGGATATATCACGTTACACGTTGAATACTTTTCTCATGTTAATAGATGATTTTGAGATAACTTGTAATCAAAGAAGGAAATACAAGAGTAGCCAATTCTCCTAAAATAAATAAAGACTACTGAACTGCAGCTGGAAAATAGGCTGTGATCTGAAACCAGTTATAGGCAGGTGTACCCAAACATCCACAACTATAGGGAATGTCTATCTTAGTTTTTCAAATTCTAGTATTTAGTCTTACCTTTGGATATGATCTCCTTCAGTATATATTTTCAGACAGTAGGGAAAAGGATCAGAGACTTTTCTTCCTGATCCCTTAATTAGTCCTTTTTTTTTTTTTTATTTTTTTTTATTTTTTTTTTTAATTCTTCCTTTTTAAAACTTATTTCTTGATCTGAATAATCCCTATCCAGAATTTTGTGCTGGTTGTCTGTATTACTTGAAGAAACTTGTAATAGAGGAGACTGTCATAGCCATGACTCTGAATTTTAACTTCTTGGCAGTCCTATTCGGGGAACAAATTATTTCAGCTATGGAGTCTGGAAATAAATATCTGTATATTCCCCTCTGGCTAACCAGCTTTGCACAGCCTTACTTAACAGAATTCTAAGGATTGCAGAAAACTTTTAACTACTTAAGAGAAAAAAAGAGCATTAATTTTGTAAATGCACAGTTATTTCCAACATTGCATCTGTTGCTAGGACTATGGTAACATAAATCCATAGATAGCTTCAGTGCAGAAATTATGCTATGATAATAATTAAAAAATTATCTGGAATAATTTAAAAAAGCAACCTGTGAGTAGTCTGAACAGCAAGAATTTGGCTATAACCTGTTGTCCAAAACACTAGTGAATTTTCAGTATTTTCAACAGAAAAAACCTCCACCTTAATCCATTTAGTATAACCTTAGGATTTTACTGCTTTTGGAAATAAGATTTTGTCATGGAAATGCAACGAGCAGGAATTCTAGAGGGAAAAAAAGCCAAAGTGTGAACAGCAGAAAGTTGAGAGAAGAACAAATTACCCAATGAGTCATAGTTTGAGCTGAGTTTAAAAGAGTCTTTAATCTCAGAGATGACCTGAAGAGAAGGGAATTTTCTGAATAGTGTGGTAAATGGATCCTAGAATCTCTTTAATACAGAAACAGATTTGATTCCAGAAAAATAGCCTGAAAGAGACAAACCTGTTTCGAACTACAAGTAGTGAAGTTGTAGTGTAGTTGACTTCATTGGAACATTTCTAATTTACCTCTGGTGAGGACCTTGCCTAGTGTCTAATTTTAAAATACTTTCGGATATGATGCTACTGATTTTGTAACATTTTTTAACTTTTCAAGGAAGTCTATGATTATGGTTGTTTATTTGTTTTTTTTGGTTTGGTTTGGTTTTTTTCCCCACTGAATTTTTGGCTATTTAGCTTTCTCTAGCTAGGTCAAGGAAGACACTAATCTATTCAAGAGGACTAAAAATGGTACTGTTCCTCATTAGGCTATCTTTGTGAATATTACCCAATATGTAGTTTTAAAGGAGGTTCAAAAAGTTTTTTATTAGTAGGTAAATTACATCATTTATCCCAATTTGCTTGCCCTTTTTAAATCTAGAGCTAGAATACATCTTCTGTTTTTCAGGAGACACATCTTTTAGTATATACAATTTAAATGCTTATACTAAATTTCAAAACACGTGAGACTGGATTTGTGAGAAGACTTTGAAAATTCATCATCAGGAGATAGTCATACCACCTAGATTTAGATACCTACTTGAAAAATCTAACTTGTGCAGCTGATGTCCTTCAGCTTTATGTACAGTAAACAGAGACAGGACCCCCCCGGACTAGTTTGGAGAGTCTAGACCAGGCAGGAAACTCTGAATACTCCTCTGGAGGAACCTGTGTTAACTGTACCTCAGGCAGACGCATACCCTTCAGTACCGGGAATACCTCCTTCCTAATAATCCAGTCTCTTACTACTATTTAATTTTGACATCTCTAGAATTAATTTAGTACATGTACTTTAGAACATACATATTCACAACTATTTATTGAGACAGAATGTACAAGTACTTGTTCGTAGTTACACTGTATACATTTACAAGAACAGCAACTGGCTTCCTAAAACATGCTTATTGCATAGGGGAGTTCAGATGACATCAACTATAACGTGATTTAGCTTAATTTTTAAGTCCCTCAAAACAATGTGCCTGTAAATTCCAACTGATTTATAACATCAACTAATTATAATTATTGGAATTTTTTAAAATAAAATTACCTTTTTTTAATGATTGCCAAAGACAATCTCACCTGTCCAAGAAAAGAAAAAATATGGTTAAAATTTTCGGAGAAATGAGAAGAAACACACATTTTATCAGAATAGATGCATTACATTTAATAATGATTTTAAAGCTTATAGATGCAGGTCCCTCAAGATCTCACGTGAGTTATGAAATCTAATTTTATTCTCATAACTCTGTAATAAAGTTTTATAAATGTTATAAAAAAGGTTTTTACTAAGAATGAACAGAAATCTGAACTATCTGGCCAAGTAATAAAAATACATTCCTTTGTTGCTAAGCGTCAGACAGGAAGGTTTACCTGAAAATTGATCGGTAAGTCTTCTTTTTCCACTTGAGTGCATTCATTTTTTCTTCATAGGATAATAGGGGTTTTTAATGGTTTTTCCATTAACATCTAACTTAACTGCTAGCAAAGAGAAGGCAAGCATAAAAAAGAATCTTTGATGATGTGTTACAACTTCACAATGGGTTTTGTTGCTCTCATTTCTTACTTGTTACAATGGACAACGTAACTCTGGGCTTCCTCCACCATTGCGAAAGTGGCTGTAAAAGCCGTTTGACCATCCTTATGCTGGTGTAATCCCGACTGGCAGATCCGATATCACCTGCAATGCACACTTTGAAAGGATAGTACTATTTTAAGAAAATAGAGTCTCGTGCAGTATTCTAGGTGTGTGTGCTCAGAACGACTTCAGGGTACCTCCCCTGAACACCCGTCCTGAAAAGATTGCAACACATTGCTGGAAGGTGGATCATTAGTCATACTTTCAACTGCTGATTATTTTGGATAGAAAAATAAGATTTTTAAAATGTTTTTAATAGAGAACGTGAACACTTTAGAGAATAATTTATACTGCATTTGTTAGCTTTTGTTGCTGAATGTCTAAAAATCATCCTTTTTTTTCACTCTGAATACTGCTTTTGGAACTGAAGATCAATAATTACTTTCTCACCATCATTGAAAATTAATGACATGTCCACGTATTTGATCAGCTGCAAATTAGGCCTCTAGCTAAATGGCACCCCTTGGACAAGTGAGCCAGGATATAACCGGCAGATTATTTTGCTGTCAGACAAGCCTGCACAGCGATGCAGACAGAAAGCAAAATATACTTTTTTTGGTCATCGCCTCTTTTCTTTATGAATATAATAAACATAACTGAGGAGATTGGTGCACTTAAAGTAATAGTTGTGCTAACCTGTTTTACTGGATAGGGAAAGGCTAATTTCTTAACACTAATAACTTGACTACATCACATAAAGTTGTGGCCAGGTTCATACTGTCCCAATCACAACTTGTGTTTCTTAAAAATAACGTGTAATAGTTAAAGGTTACCCTTACGCTACCTCTTTAATTAAAGAATTTTATTTCATTATTTTCATTCACATGATGAGATCTAAAGAAAATATTGCTTCCATTTCTGCCTCCCCTCCCCAAGATGATCTTATACTTCTGTTTATACATGGCTGATATGTTTATTATAGTGGAATGACTCCGTACCTTTAAAGATTGTTGTACTATTCTTAGGGAAGACTTGTTTTGAAAATATGCTTTAGTTAGTGAATGCCTTGAAAGGATACAGTCTTGCCTTGTTCCTTTCGTTCATAGGAAGCTGGAAAAACTCCAGTGATCTTTGGTATTACTGTCTTATAAATTAGAGCAATACATTTCTCTAAATTTCACAGAGTGCTGAACGGTTTTGGCAGTACAAAATGCATAATGTGAATTAAATTTAGTCTTTAAACTACTTTTCTATATGTATGGAAACTCTGAAGAACCTCGATTTTCAACCAGAGAACTCTTCTCATGTTTTATTTCTTACATAGTAAGTATTCTGAAAGGAACAACATGATGACAAAAATGAAAAATAGAGGAGGAGGGAAATAGAAAATGGAAAAAAGCAGGGTACTCTCAAGAATTATGTTTTGTAGCACTTTGGTGAATTAAATATACATTTCAACCAAATCAATTAGATCCAACTCCATGTAATTATCCTGAATGCAAACCTAATGTGAATTTAACTTGCTACAGGAACTATGCAGTTTGCCCGTTTAAAAAACCCCAGATTTTATCACCAGCTAAAGGCAGTTCAATTAAAATTGGAGACTTAACCACCCAGAAGCCTCTTGGCACTGTCTTGATGAGCTGTAATTCTAATTGGAAGCTCTTTGCAGTCAGCGCATAACAAAGAGCCGTAGCTAATTTTTCAGTGATGTCCATGTTCTTTGCAGATGTTACCTACATGGCGTGTCCAGGAGGGGTTACGTGAAGTGCTCCGTAGATGAGGGGAGAATGAAGAAGTCTGGACCCACCTGAACTACCAAGCTGGTTCATTCTTCTTTCATGAGAGGTCTTGATTTTCATTTTTCTGTATCCTCCAAAATATTTCTCCTTCAGATGTTTTTACGTAATTAAATTCTGACAGAGTTAAAATCTATTCTGCACATCCAAGCAAAGGCCAGAGGGGATTGATTATATGCTAGAAAGCTCTTACAGGGAGGTGTCTAGCTTGAAGCACGTTAAAATGAAAGGCGTAGTAATGGTAACGCAAGCCATTATATTTGTATCTATTTGTATATTTTCGAGCTTATGATAACCAATTCAATACAACTATAGCTGACAGAGTCTTTATAAGAAATATCATCAACACTGTTATTCGTATTCGATTATTGTTAAACAACCTTTGTTCATCTTTGGTTTCCTAACTAAATGTTTATAAGTTCAATAATAACATAGATGAGAATACTTTATTGCCTCTCTATGCTCTATTTCCTTCTCATCTTCCCGCCAGTGAATTCAGTGTAAAAAGCCCTTATTCCCTTGTACTGTAAACTTCACAAGTCAGGACCTTTGTGGGTTCTTTGTTTGTTTGGGGTTTTTTTGTTGTTGTTTATTTAAAAGACCCAAACAAAAACAAGCTTAAAATAGATAATATCTGTTGTGGTTTAACCCCAAACGGTAACCTGACCACACAACTGCTCGCTCACCCCTCCCCAGGGGGGTGAGGAGGAGAAATGGAGAGAGAAAGCTCATGGGTTCAGATAAAAACACTTTACCAGGACAGCAAAGATAAAAATATCTTAATTATAATAATGTATAAGGATAATAGGATATATAAAATGAACAATGCACAATTTCTCACCACCCAAGGACTGACATAGCCCATCCCCAGCAGCAGGCAGGGAGCAGGGATATTCCCCCACAGCCATCCCAGAACAGCAAGTTCCAGAGAGAGCACGAGGGAACAGACAGATGAACACACAGGCCTGAAAGAAATAAAAACTAAGGTAACAGAAGGGACCATGAACAGAAAGTGAACCGAACAAGGAACCAGAGCCCAGGGGCAATGGCTGACCCTCCCTCACACCGGCCATGCCGTCTGTGGCACAGAACACTCTCTTTGGCCAGTTTGGATCAACTGTTCTGGCTGTGCCCTCCCGAGTGTTTGCACCTGCACATCAGCAAAACCTGGGAACCTGCAAGATGTCCTTGATCCTTCAGCAGCACCAACACCAGCAGCTGCTGGCACCTTGTTTCACACACTAAATCCCAAACACAGGAGCTGCTGAAGACAAAACTAGCTCCGTCCTGGCTGAAACCAGGGCAATATCCAACACTAGAGAGTTCCAATTTTAGCTGAAACATTATCACAAGACACTATTCTCAGCTCATTAACTGTAATAGTTTAATAATTAGAATAGACACACATGACAGTTATTCCCTCTATATCATTTATTTCATGGTTTGAGGAGATTTTTATACTATTTCTAATTAGGATAGCCTAAATATGTTTACTATGTTATGCAAATGTAAGCTCTATTTAATAGAGCTGCTCACTTTTTTTTTTCCAAACATCAAGTACTTAATCAAAAATCACTTCCAATAATCTTCAAAGAAATTATTAATAATGAGGTTTTGCCCAGTTTCAATATTTAATACACATATCAGTAGCCCCAAATGGTGTAAAAGTGGCCCCTTTTTGTGTGTGCTGTTAGCAGTGTTTTGCTTTCATCTTTTTTTTTCATAATTTCCAAGATTCTAGTAGCAGGCTCAGCCTCTGCATACACGGCATTTCTGCAAGCAGAATTTCCTTGTTCACCATTGGGAATTGCAGCTGAGAGAAAAGATTGACTCCGGAACCAAGTAATCTAGCAGTGCCATCAGGAATTCCAACATTGAAAGGTGGGAAAAATGGGGGAAATGACTGAATTTAAGAGAAAGAATGGAATGTCATAGAAAGAAAAAGGAGGAATATGGAAATGGAAGGAGAAATCTTTTCAAGTAAAAGGGCTATTTCAATTCTTAGTTGCAGATCAGATTTTAGTACTTTGAACTCATTTCACTGAATCACCTTGAACATTTTCAGTCTGTTTTGGGACATTGGGCAGAAGTCAAAAGGTTAAATCTTCCACTATATTTCTTAAGTAATTTCACTGGTTTTAAGTCTACATTCATCTCTCAAAAGACTTTTTTACATCAAAGGAAGAAAGACAAGTGAAAATTTGAACTGGTAACTTTTTAGTGTTATACCATTTTTTTATTGTAGATATGATCATGGTAAGTTTTTCAATCTCATCTTTGAAGAAGAAACTACTGATGTATTTTAGGTCCTTTAAAGTCATCTAATGTAGTATCTTAACTTTTTTCAGGATCTAATAATAATGAATAGGAGCAAGATTAATCATTAAAGGGGATAATGTCAAGTTTTCTTTTTTCTTCTGCCTTTTGAAAATAGAATGTACCTTGGAATCAATGTTTCCTTCACAAGAGAATACATTGGGAGGGTTTGGAATTCTAATTAAATGTGATGCTCAAACTAATTGTGCTCTGATATTACTACTACTGCTTGGATGAGAATACATAGCGTTTTGGTTGCTTTTCTATAGCAATATCCCTCAGAAAGGGAGGTTACTTACAAATAACAAGAATTCTTAGATATGTTGTTTACATGTTCATTCCCATGGTTGGTCCATATATGTTTTGGCGTTTTCTCCCATTCACAGTATGCCACCTCAACATATTCAAACTGCACCCTTCTTAGAATACACCCTGTGTCATCTCAGGTCTGTTACACAAGGGTTTGGAGAGTCCAAGAAGGAAGGGAAGGAGGGAGAGAAGACAACCTGAAGAACTCCTGTCCTTGCAGGACTGCTCTGTCAAGTGCATCTTCTGCCCTAGATTCTTCTGCAATAACGTTGCAACTGGTGAAAATGTGGATTGAGCTCTGTCTGGGTTGACTTGTGCTCTAGATACATGGGCCACAATGCCTGAAAGGCTCTGCCTGAGCAATCTGCCAGTACACCACCTATCCTCTCTAATGATCCGTGCACACAGGTGACCATTTCCTTAGACCGCTGTGTCAGGAACAGCTGCGTGGAATGACTACAGGCATGTTCCTGACATCAGGTGAAACTCAAGTACTACTTTGGAAAGATTCCTACAGTGTAGTTTCGCCCCCAAAAGCAGAGTATATGGCAGGTCATTCAGACTGATTTGCACCTATTGCATTCTCATAGAAAAGGTAGTAGCTACTGGAAAACTACTTTCATGAAACGACGCAATAATGAGCAGGATGCCGATCCCTCAAAATGTAGCTTTCCAAGACCCCTGAAATACCAGACTAATGTCCCAGTGGGGGCTGACTTCTTGATATAATAGTCTACCAATGACAGGCAGAATCTCTTTGCGATAAGGTGGGTTTCTAACTGAATTATCAAGCCTCACATAGTCAGTAATCTGTCTTGGGGGCAAGACTGCTAACAACATTAACAACTATGAAGTGCTTAACCATTATGGTATTGAAAAAAAATCACATAAGCAGCTAAGATGAGCTTTTGATTCTCCAACACCTAAAAATTCCCTTAATTTAAAGCACAAAATAGTCCCAGTGAAGACAGTGTTTCAAGTTGGCTAAAGATACAGCTGTTCTTAATCGTTCTGTTGCATCGTACTTTGACCCTGAGCATGACAATTTGTTTTAGCTAGAAAAGAGAGTATTTCCTCAGAAACTGTAAGAGATTCTGCATTGGTGTTGTATTCTCATTGCATATCAGATTTTCTTGCATTATAACAATTTATTCATCCTGTGGTAGTGTACAGACACCTGCACATCAACACTGAAAAAACCCTCAATGCAAAATATTCTCTGAGGAAATCCTGTAAAATCATGTGCAATTCTGAGATACATTATTCTGAAGGCAGCAAAGTAATTCTCCTAAGATCTGTTCTGTAAACTACATATGAATGTATGAACCTCTGTTTTCCTACAGGTACTTTGCAGTACTGATTTTTGTATTTTCCTTTTTCCCTGGATGTAAAAAAAAAAAAAAAAAAGGTACCATTTTTGCTGCCATGCTCTTTTGCTTGCTCAGATGAAGCTTAGGCTTCAATAAGTATGTGAGTTTAATTTCATTCTGCTGCACTGCGGATGCATAACTTTGCTAGATAAGACCCTCAGCATTAAGGGTCTTCCTTTCTCCTTCTCAAGTTTGAACCTGCTTGATAGTTACAGAGAAAGTTCTCCTCTTTAACAATTTTATGGAAACCAAGTCCTTGAGAATATAGCTAGTTTTGGTGTTTGGTATCACTTACGTGCTGTGGACTATGTCATAGCTGTTAAATGTGGTCATCATGCCACCAAATCTCTTTCTGCTTCTGTCCAAACTTTTCTCACAAGTATGGTTTCCAACCTGATACTGAGAGTACTAAAATTACTGAAGACATTATGCACAGACTCTGAAAGCTAACGGTTTCTTGGCTAATCGCACATTGAGCAAACCGTCACAAAGCAGCGGCCACAACTGCTGCTTCCTGGTTCTACGAGCAGAGACGGGCGCTGCTAGTTAGAGCTAGAAGTAAACTGCGAGTTTTGGCATTAATAGAAAACTACAGTAATCATAATTGTGTCATAACGTTAATATTTTTCATATTCTTAAATTAGACATTGCTTAAAATAAAATTAAAAATCAGTAGTTTGGAACAACATTGTTTTCTTAACTTCTTTCAGCATCCATGTAGATAATAACATTTTATTATTAGAAAACCATCCCCAAACACTCATGATTTATTAAGGAAACCAAACGTCTTCTGCCCCCATGTAAGTAATTGCATATTCTTTATAAAACAATCCAAAGAAAGAAGGCCATGGCATAAGGCTACCCATAATGTCCCTCTAAAATTACGAATAATTTTAAATCTTATTTTTATGTATAAATATAGTTATTCTATCAGTAGCAATATAATCATAAAAAGTCTATACAGATAAGAGAAAAAAAAACTCCTGAGCTGTATTTGCATATCTTGCAATATTGCGATGCATATCTCTGGTTCTTCTATAATTGATTTCAATGTATTTTGTTTTGAAGCTGCTACAGCAACATTAAAGTGTCAGAGACTTCAATTTATATACCACTCTGCCCAAACCTCTAGGCCAGTCACAGAAAGGGAGGCAATCACAGCACAAGCTATTTTTTATTTTGCTTGAAAACACCTTGCAAATAAACACTTTATGGTTATCAAATCCCCACGTTAATTATGGATAAGAAAATTCTTTAGACAAGAAAAGCATGAGATATGCAGACAAACACAGTTCTCTTGAGGGTGCTGAGTGTGCAATATGGTCACTGATCTGTCACTGCTGATTTACCTTTGGATCACCTTAATGTTTCTGTAGCAGCAGGAAATATATCTTCCATGGGATGCTGTCAAGCTCAGAGATGTTGGTACCTTTCAAGTTTAATAACAACATGGTTTCTCATTCATCTAAAAATACTGGATTCTGATTTGTGGCTTTCAAATAGCTGATTGAAATTCTTAAAAGCCTTCCAGAAATTACCACGTTTGCTAAAAAGTTGCAGTACTTGACAATCCTGAGCACAAGTCAAGGTTTAACCAAGGAGTCCATAAAAGGTTTAACCACATGGAATATTTCCACACCAAAAAAATGAAGCATTTGAGGGAAAAATACATAACTTACTTGACAAATATTCACTTAAGAATGAATAGAAACCTGCCTTCAAATCTGTTTATTATAGAAATCTCGTTATTCTGACTTAATTTAAAACACCTTTTTAATTAATTATTGAACTTGTTTTTCTATGCAGTCAATAATAGAGCTTTAAGCAGTTACATTTCCCTTAACCATGGGGTTACTGTAGAACTGGACACAACAAACATTTTTACTCTTGTTTGTTTGTTTCGGAGTATTAATGGGAAATTTAATGAAACTGGAAAAACTCGGTAAGAAGAACCAATAGATGTTACCTTGCAAGCTGGGATTTCTTCCCTGCCTTGCTGGGAGAAAGAGAAGAATTATTTCATACAGCTAGGGTGATTTTTATGATTTCAGAAATGAGAGAGACTTACTTGCCATTCTGTAGGAATTACCACTGCTGGCAGAACGGGGAGGGAGAGAGAATTTGAGGATTTCATTTACACTCAAAATGTTAGTCGAGTCCAACAGTACTGGAAAAAAGCATCATGGAAAAATTTACCTAGAGAAAGAAAGGTAGATGAGATTTGTGAGTGTCCTGACTAAATGAGACCCATTCAGCAGGCCTTCAATTTGCTTGCAGATGAGATGGAAAAATGAGGGAAGAGTAATGAACTAGTAACAGCCATGTTTTGATTATTAATCCTAACTCACTGTGACTCCCTGTTTACATGTTTATAAAATGAATTAGTACATTAAAATCAAATTTCTTATGCATTTTAAGTTTCAGATACACTTCTGAAAAGCTAGATACTAGACTCCTTTATTCACTTACTTGGAGAACAACTTTGTCTCGTGTTGTATTTGTTTTGACGGTTTTATTGCTTAATTTCTCCTGAAGAGAAAGCAGCCTAAACTGCATTAAAATAAAAATATTAGAAGTGGCATTAGTCCCTTGAAGTCACAGTCACAGATTAGATGACAAAGGTTCCTAGGACACTGACACAATTAATTTCATTCCAAATTACTGTCATTCCAAAACAGTGTCACTGAAATTTCTTCTAGATTCACTTGAGTCTGTTGAAAAAATGATTGGATGTTATCAAACATGTAACAATTTTAAAGCATCTATTGCTTTTATAGAATGGAAAATTCATTTCTAATAAAGGCAAAGAAAAATCTTTATCAGTCGTACTATACTGTTCATTCTAGGGTAAACTTCAAACATGTTAAATCACTGTTTCTAATTGTTTTAGAGATCAATTCTGTATTAGTTTGAAGTAAGAGTATAAGACATGAACTGTATAAAGCTACTACTGATGTGCCACAGTGATGGAGAAAATAATTTCTAATTAAAAAAAAAATGAAATAGTAGCTGCATATCTTTTCTAGATTTTATGTAAAATACCTATATCAAAATACCTGCCTGTTACATTTCTCTGGAGGAGAAACAACAGTATCTGTGGCAGCTGGATCTTGATGCTTTTGGATTCTGATTTAACAATTAATACTTGTACTTTTTAAAACAGACATGTATAAAGAATTGCATTTATTATATGTGGTTAGTTTGTATTCTATCCAATAAAATGCAGAATTATATAAAAAAAATGTAACAAGGTAAAAGGAAAAAATATCAAGAATACATATTAACGTAAAGTATCTGGCTTCACCCTACAGACTGCAGACTAAAAACTGCTATAAAATTTATAGGAAATGAATCAGAATTTCAGATGGATGGTGTGTCTCCTGTTGATCATTTAATGTTAAACGATTTTGTATTTTTGACAGCTGCATGCAAACAGAAAGAAGCTGATACATAAGGAGAAATAAATCATAGTAGAAAAGAATATTACAAAACCAGATCAAATTGGCTTTTGGAATTTCCAGATTGTTGTATTCTCACATGCAAGGGGAAAGTAAAGGGAAAGGGAAAAAGGCATACGGCTCTTGGTCCCAAATATCAAGGAAAAGCAGCCCCAGCTCAGGAGGAAAGGCATCCACTGCTGTTTGGCCCTACCCTGACAACTCAGTGGAGCATCTCTCCTAAGAGGTTATTCGTGCCATTCCCAAAGACGAATCATCTCTGCAGAACAGCTACAACAGAAGAACCATAGGAGATCTGTCTAGCAAATAAAATTATTTGCTAACATATTAGACTACATGAAATCACTTTCACATGTTTTGTTCTAATTTTGTCCATTTTTCCAAAATCTTGGGGACTTCTGACTGCACAGAGCTCCAGTGGAATCCTAAAAAAGCTAGGATTATTGCTATTGCTCCTTCATCACTTCTTGAAAGAGGATCATCATTTCATCCCTTGCAGAAGTGGAAGGGATAATCAGGTTTTAGAATTCAAGCATTATTGGAATATTAGGTGGATTTAAGTTAACATAAGGGGGATTGCAATATTATAAGCTATAGAGGTTGAAAAACCAAGGAGATCTAAAACTGTAAGCCTCCGGTTGAAGTATGAAGCAGTACACCCAGAAAAATGCTAACATCTGTAAAGTATCAGGAATGTAAATGAATTCATTGCAATGAAATGATAATTGAGCACTATCACTGATAATGTGGGGTGAGTGAAAATTTTTAAATTGGGTCTGAGTACAATGTGGAGCTTTGTGAAGTTTCTGACCACAGTAAAGGTCAGTCCACTTTCTTAATCGTTTGTAAGGATTGCTGCTGCATTTCCTACATTTCCTATTACGAGCTCTTTCAATTGCATGTGCAGTGAGAGGTTACCTTGTAAGGCACCTAATAAAAATTACCTTTCCATCTATGTGCGTGTCTTTTTATATTAATGACTATGTTCCAAGTTTTCCTGCATCATGGCAATTCAAAAGAACAAACATGCTATAATATTAAATTCAGGTTTAAAGCAATCTACTTGATGGGTTCCCATTTTACTTATGCTATCCAAAATATTGTAAAGGACAAGCGAAAAGGCATTCACAAAAGTACATGCTGCAACTAAAATGTTTAGTTACCAGTGAAAGATTATCTTTTGGTCATCTTATTAAATCAACAATGTTTAGTAGCTGAGCACCAAGCAGTTTATTTTCCCCTAAAGTAAAACCTCATGGTAGAACTTGGATTAAAAATGGCCTAAAGAAAGGACTTAATCTGATTAGGAGATGACAGCTCCATCCCATATCAATTTACACAAGTCAGAAGTGGTTAGCGACATCAGTTTTCCTTGGTTATTATGTTCAATCTTGAATAAATGAAGGGGAAATTCTGTCTGTGCTCCTCAAATGCAGTCATTTAATTCACTGTTCTTTTCTGGTATATCTCATACACAGGGCTCCTTGGAAATGTGACTGGTGATGCCGATTACCACAGTTATATCAGTTGAATGGAATATATTTCATTTTATTAGAGAATAAGACATAAATGAAACCTGTTGTTATTTCTATATCCGTTACTATTTAATTCGTATACTGTTTATTTTTTATTTCAGAGAATGAGCATGTATCCTTTGCTCCCACTCAATTTCTCATTATTTCTCCATTAAGTCAAATTACAATATAATTCAAGAACATGCAAATTGATGAATGATGGTATTGCCTTTCAAAAGCTAAAGAATCATGGAGTGAACAGCTTCATCTATAATATTTGTCTTATCAGATGTTCAATCTGATTGAAGACAACATAAATTTAGGAGTTTTGAAACCAGCAGCCAAACTGACAAATTGCTTGCAATAAGGATATTTTATCATGCGAATGTCAATAATTTTGGAAATAAGCATTACAGGAAACCAGAAAGATCAAGTAAACTAAGGATTTCATTGGCTTAAACCAGATCATCATTTAAAACTGAGTTTGTTAACAAAGAGAATTTTATACAGAATTGGATCGTTCTTACTGATACTTTACATTTAGACAATGTCCTGTCTTCAAAAGGGTTTGGATTTTACCCACAGTGTGCAGTTAAGTCATAGTCCATTCTTTCTCAGTAACAGGCATTGGCCATCTGGCAAGACTTGGCATCTTGTTTGATTTTTGTAGACGGATACATCTGATTAATTACCTTCTCCGCTCGTAAAAGGTTTTCCAGAAGAAACAAACAGAACCATGCCGCTCTCTGTTTCATCCCATGGCTTGCGCAGTTCACCGTCTGGTGTAGAAAGCTTTAGCAGGCCGTTGCACATTTAGCTAGAAGGTGCAGTTGGTAAAATAAAGAAAATATGAAACTAATCATTACATGTGCTGGTGTAGCAACTTAAAATAGAGTCTTTACTTAAAATCTCTAAGCAGCATAAATTTTAAAAAATTACTGGTGTATCATGATAGAACAGAACACACTCCAGTAAAAGAAATGCTACAATACCTCCTGCTGCAGAGTCTCAGTCGAGGTCTGCACTTACACAAACCTTTTAGAGTTGTTAATGGGAGTCTGGGTAATAAATAAATAAATAAATGCTTTGGATGTGATCCATGCAACATAGGATTAAGCAGAAATCATCGATGATATTCTAGTACAGTTACCCCTGTAAACAGAGACATTTAACATATTTTTAAGACTAAATATAACTTATCAACATGAATTCTTTTGTACCAGGTTGGACTTTTTGGCCTAGTTCATTCTGGCTTGAAGGCAGTCTAGGTCATTATTTGACAAATTTCATTCATAGATCATCACAATCTTGCAACATCACGTATTACCCCCCAAAGTTAACAAAACTGATATTCAAGAAAGAGATAAGCAGAGAAGGCTAGAACTGCATGAATGCACACGCATATGTGTATTTACATAAAAAATAAAATTCACTCTATAATACTGTTTTTAGTAATTCCTAACAGTCATTAGATGTGAAGTGTTAAATAAAGCCAAACTAATGGATTGCACCAAACATGCAGAAATATCATTTTGGACCTGACAAGAGCCCACTCTTCCATGGGATCCTGCTGCCCAGTCCCTGCCAGCCCTGACCCAGGCCCTGGGCAGGTGGCGCAGGGCCAGCCAAGGGGCTTGGGCACAGGAGGAGACCGTCCTCCCAAGCCCCTGGGCATCAAAGCAGAAGGAAAAAGGCTTTAAGGCCAGGTTGGGCGTTCCTTTCTGTGGACCAGCAGACACTGAGCGGAGCCCGGCTGGCAGCAGAGCGCACAGCAGTCCAGGGGAGGGGATGGAGGCAGCTGCAGGTCGGGGTGAGACCGTAAGTTATGCGGGAGGAAAAGACAGCAGTGATTTCAAGGGAAGGTATATGTGACACTTGACAACGCGAGTGACCCTGATGAACCAGGTCTGGGATCTATGCATTAAATACAGTAATAACTCAGCAAACATCAAAGATGATATTTCAGCCTGATGCATAAACAAACAATTGACCTTTTTTTTTATTTTCAAACCCTTCCACCAAAAAGACAGGGGCTAGGATTTTCCTTCAAAAATCTCCAAAAGAAATAAATGTAAGAAATGCACAGATACGGCAACCTAAAAAGACAGAGATGGCTAAAATACTGGAAAAGATGACAACCTTCCAAACAATTCCTTTGATTTTCATGGGAGATGCAGAGCTACAAATACTTTCTCATGTTGCACTTCATTGGATGTGGCACAATCTGCTGGTCAGGGGAAGTTCTATCTTCTATACTTGGCCAGCAAAGTCATACTTCCTTTCTAACACAGCTTCTGGGAACTCACCAACACTTGAGAACTGTAACTAGATGTGATCTACCAGGTGGAAAAAGAATTGTGACTGGTTTGTTTATGTTATTTTCTTCTAGCAGGCAACTTCAATTTATCACAGTCTTATTTTATGGATTATGTGGATGAATCCTGCCCACAATATAAAATAATCACAAAATTTTAAAATTTTGTAACTATTTTAATTAAGATGTTGCTACTTAAGAGTATCTTTTGAACTTTCCTATAATAAATTTAACCAAATATATAAAATAGGGTGTTTTATAATACAGGAAATGAATATGAATACTCTATTTTAGTCTGACTTAAAACTCCCTGAAGCAGGATGAAAAGGTACAAGCCCTGGTATACATTTAAGGTAAATATGAAAAGCCCTTAAGCCCCTTTGTAGAATCAGATGTCATAAGCAATAAAAGACTCTTACTTAATAAATATATCTTTTCAAATAGGAAAAATTTCAGCTAAAATGAGAAATTTTACTGGACACATCTTAGTAAAAGGATGAGGGAGGACAGAAAGCTGTAAGACCACTGTAAAACTGACAAAGGTGGCAACAAGGTATTATTAGTAGAATGACCCTGAAAAAAATATACTGGCAAAAGAGGTTTGGAATAATATCTGAACAGACTATACCTTATACTCCATATAGTTCACTGTACCCTGGATTCAAAGGAACAGGACTGCATGGTTTTTGTTAACAAACAAAAATATTTCTATCCAATTTATTACAAAATAAGCCTACAGATACAGCATTTGATAAATACTTGCAGTGCATTATCCTTCATTCATTTGCTGTATTGCATAGTCAATATTTTCAGTGAAGGATTTTTAAAGTCAGTTCTTTGCAGTACTTGGAGCAGATTATTTTAACTTCTCGTAGCTGCCAAAATGTGCCTGGGGTCAGCTACGAGCAAGTACAGAGTCCATGTAAACTTGTAGTCCATGTAAACAGGAGAGCTATAGGCACTGTTACTGTATTTGTTTGAAGAGCACTACAAATATTTTAGCACAAATTCTTTCCGTGACACTAGTGAAGATTTTTTTTTCCATTGCTGTGTTGGTAATTGCATACTTTTTCATTTTGGGTCACTGTTAGGATGTACACATGAAAGAAGCACCAGATGAACTCAAGAAAAGTAGACAGCAATGAGAAAATCAGGTTTGACTATTTGTGCATTAATTATAGGATAATCATATATACAATATAATAGATATAATATGTAGACAATATATAGAACAGCTCTTTATAAACAACTAAGTTAGAAACACTGATTCGCTAGTCAAATCCCCATCAGTCTGACTGCACCATAGGAATCTGCAGGAATAATCTAGTAAAGAAATCAGTCCTTGAATCTCCATGTTTTTCCAGTGGGCTTTGAGTCTTTTAAGCTGCTCTGTCATACAAGGCACATCTTTTGACAGTCAGAGCTCTTTTTTAGTACTTTTAGCTCTGCAATTATTTTTCCTGAGGCATAAATGCTTTGGTCAGGTTTATAAGCATTCAGATAAGCACAATTCTTTTTGCAGCTGGTTGATCATACAGACATCTCCGTTTGGGTGATGGCAGTTTAAGTAATAATGAAAAATTTCTTTTGAATTACAACTCTGAATTACACCTCTATGTGGCAAAAAAATTCAGATAATTAAATTATCACAAATTTCTCTCAGGATTTTAGGTTTGGTAAATAAATAAAACAATCCATTTTAAATACTTCAGTAGTATCTTAAAAAAACCAAGGTACATATGCTTAGCTGACTGCATCTTTCTGAGTGATATTTAATTCAGTTGATACAGGAGCTGATTATGGCCAACAGATGGTCCAAATATTGCTTACCTGTAATGAGGGTATTTCATTTTTCATTTCTATTTCATGGCTAGATCTTTACAGATCTTATACTGGAGAAAACAGCTATTCCTGCCGTAATCAAAAAATTGCTGCTTTTCCTGTGTTTTCCGTATTTGGAATAGAAATATGTATTGCGCACAGTTTATATTGAACAACATATGCTTGGATAATCTCTCTAGTCTGATGTTGAAGCATTACTTGTTATCTTCAGTTGGGCCTTATTTCATGATGTCAACACCATCAGCAAACTACATAACACATCAACAAGCTACATAGTATTAAGGTTATTAGCACCAGTTGTTTTGTTTTTTCTAATCCATGTAATTTCAGTACGGTTTTGATTAAAATGTTCCCAAAGGAAAAAAAAAAAAACAAAACAACTCTCCAGTTCTACTACATATATCAGACTTTAAGATCTGATCACATATCCTCTGCATGACTAGGTGCTAAAATATTGACTGCTTATCCATATGGATGAAAATTACTTTTTAAATTCTGAATGCCTCTAAAGTAAACATTACCTCACTCTTTGCTCTTTTCATGTTTTGACAGTTACGCTAAGGAGTTACTAGCACTGAAACCACCAGGCCTGTTTTACTGTCCTATATGTAATTATTCATGCACATGTCCATATGACTGGTTTTTAATCTCTGTAAAGGTCATAGTTCTTGACTTCTAATCAGTCAAAACATATATTTATGCCTAAATTACATGTATATTTGAGTATCTTGTTAAAGGCCTTCACAGATAACGTAATACAGCATCTGTTGAATTTATTTGATAAGTATCTCATTGGGGTCTTTAAAAATCAAAGTCTTTAATAAAGGTCTTGAACAACATGAAAAAAAAATTATATTGTAGAAGATTCACACAAAGTGCATTGAAATACCTCTGCATACTGCGTATTTGCAATGAGTTTCATTTTTCCTGAGTTTTTTAGTCCATCCTCCACAGGCTTTCACTACCACAGGCTGAGTAGGGATCCTTGTGTAAGCCAATGTAGCTGGTTCAAAGGCTGTTACTCATTTCCCTAAGATGGGAAAAATACTTTTATGTTATTGAGCCTGAAATACCAAACAAGTGATTTGTAAGGCAAAACTAAAAAGTATTCAGGAATATAAAGCTCTAGTAAATGCAGACATATCCTTCATTTCAGACCAAGTAAAAGGAACAAATAATCTATTCACCCGCTTTATATCTGAATTAGTCCAAGGGTTCATATGTACAAAAAATTTGCTTAGATGTTAAAGCAAATGTTATTTTCTTTTTTTTTTTGGTTGTCAAATGTTATTTCTTTTCTTTAAAGCTTATGTTATTTTCTTTCCATTTTGTGTTTAGCTTCTGTCTTGTTCTCTAACCGCAATCTTTTCCCACTATTCAAAGAAATATCTTTGGGTAAGAGATTGCTTGAAAATAACCCCAATTTACTTTCTTTACATTGCCCGTGCTTTCTGTCTAATATTATCCTAGGAGAGTACCTGTTACATGACAACCATTCTGGCACACAGTGTTAAACACAACTATATTTAACTATATTTTTTTTAAACTCCTATGTTTTTCCACACTGAGGTTTATCTACTACACTTTAATATTAAGTGCTTGACAGTTGTCTTGAGTCACCTAATGTATTTATACAGACTCAATGAATTCTATTCTTCTGGTTTTACCAAGCCCAAGCATTACACCTCATTTGTTAAAGCACATAATTTAACTTGTTTTCTAATAGTTCATTTCCTCAACATAGACAATGTTATTCTTCCAATGCCTCCTAAGGGATCCCTTTTGCCAAAAATTTCTATGGGCAGATCTTCATATGGCACAAAGGCTTCTTTAGGTCAAGAAATGTACATGCCCAAACACTGAACAGTATGAACAAATTTGGATTGCAAAAATACTTATACCTCATAATACCTTGCAACAAAAATTCCAAAATACATAAATAACAGTGAATTACAGAATGCTTAATAATATCAACCTTTCTCCTTCTGAGTTTTGTGGCATCTAGATCAGACAAAAATGTATTATTTTCTAGATAATTATCTTTGCGTTTTTTTCCAAATGTGTCATAAAATACATACAGTATTTCTATAGGTCATATTTCTTGCAATGATTACATTAATAGATTGATATAGATTTATAGCAACTAGTTAGTATAGTCACAGCTATTATGGAAAATACCTTTGAAAAAGATGAAGATTAATGAATTAGGGACCTTTAACTATAGACAAATAATTGAAAGTAAGTGTCCTAAAGAAGTTCTAGAAATAATGCAGATTTACAAAAATCTTTGAAAGTGAAGGAAAAAAAAGTCTGCATTTATTTTAAATGCTTTTATTACATTTATTTTTCTAGTATTACACACTTTGACAAAGCAGTGAAGATAGTATTATGCCATCTTATTAACTTTTACCCACTGCTTAAAGCTATTACTCTTACAAATGAAAACTGTCAGAAAATCAGCCTTGTTACCTATGGAAATAAGGCTTATACAAGAACAATAGGTCTGTTTTTCTATCTGTTGGTCCTTCCCATAGCATCATTCAGATCTGATGGCTAATTTCAATCCAACCTGGCAAATAAAGCACTCAGGTATATTACCTTCCTAAAAATTACATAAAAATGGACATAGGGTAGATGATTCAGACCCAGATGTTCCGCTGGGGAAAGACAATCATTACTCGCTGCTTTTCTGTCCCCAGAGGCAGCCGCGTACACATGGGCCAGCCATTCAACACAAGGGCAGTTCCAACCCCATCTTTTCTTTCTGTACTGTCCAGAGGAGAAAGGATGCACAGCAAAGACATACCATCTGGACAAAAATAAGTTCTTCACAGGAAACCCAGGCTTCTGTAGGCTTTCTGAGGATGCACACAAAGTAAGAATCAGCTATGATGTTTAAACTGCCTGGAGTCATTACGAATAATGGTGATTTTATTTTCACTCTTTTCATTCTTGCTTTTCCTGTATTTTCAGAGAAGCAAAGACAAAGTTTATAACATCAGAATAAGGAACCTATTCTGATCTTACTACTTAACTTAAAACTATCTACACTCTATTTCATCCATTTGTTCACATATTAGATGTTAATCACAATTTAAATAAAAGGTTGAGTTATAACAGTTACATCGTAGAAGAAGATAATAATAAAAATAATAAGCAACAATACCAGAGGGGTAGGTGGTAAGATTGCAGAATGGTCCATGATGAAAAAAACAGTAAGATGTGGAAAACATCCTTCCCTCCCTCTCTCTGAATGTTTAAAAAAAAGTCTTTGTACAAAAAGTGAGCTGTATATGGGAATGCAAATATCATCAAGTCTGAAACATTATTGCTGGAAGAGAAAGGAGGTGCACCATTGAAAGCTTATGGGATGAGAACAGAAAATTTGGGTAAACCACCTTTGTGAGATGTTAACTGAAACCTATTTGAACTAAACTAAAATTACAGAAAAACAAAGTTTAGTATCCAGTATAGTGAAAGTCTCATTTTTCCTCTAGGATTTTACAATTGTTTGGTTAATTACAGGAAGAAATAAATTACTATGATTCTTTGTAGAAAAAAAATACTGTAGAAAACCAGAAAAAATAGATCAGGACTAGAATATAAGACTGCCTTTTGATATATGCCTTCAGTAATGTTTTCTGAAACAACTGAGGGGCCTTGAGAATGGATTTTGTTTAGGTCATGAATCTTAGTTTTTTAGATGAAGATGGTCTTTGACGAATCAGAAATTACTTCATGAAAGACTAGGAAATTCTGGAAATTATTAAACCTGCCTAGGAAAAAAGCTGAAGAGTGGACAACAGTGACAATCTTTAGCAAAGGAAAAAACAGTTACCTTTTCTTTCATACTCTTCATAAAACTAGTCAGCCATTTTGTTCTTCATCTGTCTGGAGGGCTTAAGAACATTGGGTTTCTCGAATATACATGGGCCTCAACCATTAAGTATCTTATAAAAAGAACGTATGTACTTACCTCCCCAGTATCACTTTATTGTGCACCTATTTTGGTTATTCTGGTTATGCTATACTTAGTACAAAGGCAAGAAGAGCAAGAAAATGAAAACTGAAAACCATCAGCATCACATATGCTCTTCCACCACCAAGTCACAGCTCGCTAACGACCCCATGTCCGCAGTCACACACGTACCCCGCTTCTTTGTTTACTTCATGTAAAGGGTAAGCAAGGCCCTGCCGAACACCAGCATGTACACTCTCAGTAAGGGAGCGATGATGTAATTTAGGAATAGGTCTGTTCTGGCACAAAATTGTGGATTTCATTAGGGGAAGATAGTGTGGAAGAGCAGCATGCCTATAAATTGTACAGCATATTTCCTGCAGTGTGTTTGTGTTCCATATAAGCTATTTTTGTCTGTTACAGTATAAGAACACTATTATTGGTAGCCAAATCCTTTATTTTCTGTGTTCTTTAGGTTTTGAAGGTCCTGTTCATTTCAATGGGATTGAATTTCACTTCTAACGTACATAGCAACCTTAATTCAAACACAATGCAGGGATTTTGTGCATTAACAATAACAACAAGCTACTAAGACTAATACCTTGACATTCTCTTAAACAGATAAAAGATGGAAATATAATGTGCATTAACTCCCAATTGAAATTTTTTTTTACAGAACATTTGATATTATACCAGCTAAACATTTCTTTAAAACTTTGGCTTTATCAACAGGGACTCAGATTTACTCATCTACTACTTTTCAGTGACAGCAGTGATTATTTATAGTATGAAGATGACAGCTTTTAAATCTGTTTTAAAGCTTTTGAAAATAATTTTTTTTTTGCATTAGAGTTCAGGGTTATGTTATGGTTAAAACCGTATGACAGAATGGTAGGTACAAATACAAAAGCATCAAACACTTGATACTTAATACTTGATAGTTTCCTATGTTAATGAAACTTTAATAAATTAACATTATAGAGGCAGATTAAAAGATGTAAATTCTCTGTAGTTTAAGTACAGCTAATTTTTTGATACTTGGTTCTGAATCACAACGTTTTTACTTTAAGGATTTATATAGTCGTACTGTTATATGAACAATGAAAGAAGATATAAAGCAAATGAGAGCAATCAGGAATTAACTGTTCAAAGTCTGCTTTTTCTCTGATTATGCTTAGCACAAAGAAAAATAAAAATATTTAACTACACAAATTGGTAGGTCAAACAGGTAACAACCATGATCATCTAAATTTGCATTACAGATAGTCAAAAGAAAATGTTGGATCCTATGTTCAGCAGACAAATTCCAAGATTTGGTCAATTCTGGAATTTGTATTCTTAAATGATAGCTGAGGTAGCTCTGGTAGGATGTTTTAAAAGGAAATCTTAGATAAGCCAGCATGTCTTCATCTTAAACTTTTTTTTTTTTTTTTGTGCTATAAGAAGGTATAAAAAGAACAGAGACTTTATCAAGTAATCAAGTCACACACTATTAATGCTAATACAATGAATTTCATCTGAAGTTTTAAAGAACATTAGTACAGGAATTTGTGACTAATTGAGCAATTCATTTTAAAATTACCTAGAATTCAAAATTTAATAATATGCAATTTTAAGGAGTCTCAAAAGTTCTTTTGGGAAGTGATAAAACTTGCATTTGAAACACAAGCAAAAGTTTTTTCCCTGCTACCAAAAGGGAGGAATAATATACTGCATATGTGTGTTTATTGTCTGTAGGATCTGTCTCCTATTAACACATAGGATAACACTCAAAGCACACAAGATTCACAATTTGAAAACTGCACTGCCATTTTTGTTTGAAGTAGTACCAAATAGGGTTTACATTCATTTCATATAGCACATCAATGCCAGACAAACCTTTGAACGTTCTAAAATTTAGAAAAGGTTTTATCCACATTTTTAAAAGTTGTTTTCTTCCTCATTTTGTTTGGCTTTCCAGATTTCCTTCTTTTGTGTATTTATTTTTGATGCAGTGAATCACAATTCTTTCCAACATCATAGCTTTGCAAAAGGAAAGTATCTGTCTTATCTTCTTTCCCATCTATTAATTCTCCAAGCAGCATGCTAGCATTTATGCTGCTCATTAAAGTTAGCTGAAGTGTATACATTCTTAGCCCATCGATTCAGTTTTGCTAGCAAAAGCATAAAAAAGAAATTACATTGGCAGTTTTTGAAGAAAGGATGATATGTCGGGAATCCCTACTGTTACTGGTTTTATCTACAGAGTGATAACTACCATGCAATCATCCCTTTATTATCACCTTTCATTGAACTTTATCATTTTTACGAGAGAGGTAAATGGTGTTGATTACCTGAGGGTGAGAATACAGCTGCAACAAGGTAAAGGCTGCCTGAAGATGGACAAAGGAGGAATGAATATTGGAAGCAAAGGGGGTGGTGGTGTGTGAAATCAATGAGGTAGGCATGGATCTAATCACTACAAAGCAGAAATTGCTTGGTGGATTAAAATATAACTTTTGGTGGAGATTTTCAGAGTTAGAGGAGGAATTCAGGTGTGCAGCTGTCACTGCACTTCAAAAGAAACCGTGGACAATGTCAAGATATTTGGGTTGGTGCATAACAAAAGGATTGAAGATGGAGGGCACTGGAAATCAAGAAAGTTACCCACAAATGAAGAAAGTGAGATGCTTGTCATTGGGTACTCCCTTTGTAGGACCTTGATTTAATTTAGTTTGTCTTTTAAGAGTGATGTTTGGGGGTTTTTTTCCCCAATGTGCCTACAATTAGGCTTCAATATGTGCATTCAAATACTTCCCCTTCATTTTTTTCTCAGTCCAGAGATAATATCTAATCCCCAGGTCAAACCTAACAGGCCCTAGTTAGGTGCATCTGAGCAGGCTTTCCACGAACACACAGCAGAGTGGAGCACAAGACAAGTCAGCCGCACTACTTTTATTCAGAAGCAGGGTAGGTGGTTTGCATCCTCTACTTCTGCGTTGTAGCTTAGCTGTAAAAGAGTCAGTGAAGAAGTGATGGGGGGCCTAGTTCTGGTTGTCCTGCTCTCAGGAGCCTCTTACAGTAACAAACAACAGCACAGTTGGTTAGCTCATTACCCTCTGTGAAAACAGATCATTACACATTTAAATCTAATGAGGACAGAGAGACAAAACCCAAAAAGGACTGTTGTTCTTCTGCATAGCAGTTACGTATTTAGCAAAGATGGAAAAATTTAATTTCTGGTCTCTCTCCTCTAATACTGTCTATCTACATTGCCTTAAGAATAATTAATTCATTAATGGGTATTGTGTACAGCAGGAAGCAAGTTGTTCACTTTTAAGCCACCTGTTTGTGGTAATCCATTCCTGGCGTTGATGCATTTCAATAAACCTAATATTTTGGGATGGTCATAATTCTGAACTGATCTGACCTCCATCTAATAATGAATGGTATTAAAAACAAAGCATCATGGAAGTTCCTTTACATTTTTTGTTATATCTTTGAACTAGTCACAAAGCATTGTTTCTTTTTTCTTACTCTCTCAGTTGACTAGTATATAAAATGGATTCGCAATCCCAATAGCCTTATTTTCTTCTAATTATTTTAAAGGTATGAAGAACAATCTTTACATACAGATGTATCAAGTAAGCAATAAAAATGTTTAACGTTAATATCATAAAAATACTTTAGAAGCCTACTCTAAAATGTATATCATCTTGCATGAGATACTGATCAATTAATAATTTTTCAGTAGTCTGATATTTATTTAATATAACCTTTACACAAAGTCTGATTTTCAATAGCATTTAATTAACCTGTGCAATGACTTCGGTTGTGTACATAGATTAAAAATTTGTAAAAGTAATGGTCAGTTAGGCAGCAACTAGTATAATATGTACATACAGTGACATTAATTATGCTCTCAAATTAGGCACATCATTGCTCTAGATGGTGTAGAATTCTGGCCCTCTAGGTTCATTCCCTTCGACTTTTCACAAACATTTCAAAGTAATACCTATATGTAGTGCAATTCAGTCTTAGCCCAAAAGAGCTATTTTTCAAAGCAAGTTTAAACTAAAAGGAGCCTATTAAAATACAAAAATAAACAGCATGTTTTTTCAATGTTAATATTTTGTCTAATAGCATGAGTTTTTCTGTGGTGGGTGTATTCACATCTGTTGTGCACATAGATACCATCGGTAATCTAGGAACCAAGATTCCAGCTATGTTTAAAATTTGATAGATTTCAGTCCTGCAAAATTTGGTATTTATTGCTAATGAGATACCTAAAGTTCAATGAATGTTCCTGTACAGCTGAATTAGCTTTCATAACATATTGCTCTTTATTTCAAGTTACCGTTATTTATTTTATTGAACAGGTAGTGCTAGAACAACGTAATGTTTGCAGTAAAGATGATAGTGTACTTTCTAACACCAATCCTTTTTAATATTAAGAGGAAAAGAACAATTAAAAAGAAAACAACAACAAATCTGCTGTAGCACAAAATAACACTAACTCAGCTAATGAACCTCCTATTAGTTCAGTTAAATTTTTTTAAAGGCAAAAAACGATTCCGAGTTCTGCATTCATGAATGCTCTGTCATTAGGCTTTGGTCATAACTGCAGCACAATCTCAGTTGCAAATAAGAGTGGTAACATGTCTAATTCTCTTTGACTGTCTTGAGCAACTGAGGATTGTCCTCACACACATGCTATTTTCTCTCTCTCTTCTTGTCCTTTGAAGGGCTACTTAATGTAGGGAGAACCAACGTCTAGAAGGTAAAGTCTGTTCTCCAGGTATAAGATGAGTATTTGCTGTCTTTGTTTTTATTGCCAGGCTCTGGAGATTCTGAATTGTATAATGATAGGAGCTGGTTTGGGTGTGGGGGGGGTGGTGGTGGTGGGGGGTGGTGTTTTGTTTTTGTTTTTTGTTTGTTTTAGTGGACAAGAGAGTCTAAACCAGTTCTGGAATATCTCTAAGTGTACCCAGTTCATCTCCAAATTAATGAGCATTCCTTCTATTTCCTACAGTTAAAAATTATGTTTATGAAAGGAAAATATAAAAATGTCAACAAGTTATGAAGCTGAGGGATTAGAATGAGTTACAATTTCTCGATGGAAAGAAAAGACAGTCTGGCTGAAAATGTTTCTTGTTTGAGTCTCCCCAGAAGGTCACAGATTTTCAGTATTCGGGATATTCACAGTTACCAAGTAGTCTCTATATTTACAGACTAGAAGAGAAGGAAATATTTGTCATGGACCCTGTATCATTGTGTCAGATACATGTGATCCATGCCCTGGACTATATCCAATTACTATAATAAAAAACACATAACCCCTTGCTATTTTTTCTTGGTAATCTCTGTTGTTATTTTCAAAGGCACAATAGCTTATTCCACAGTAGAAGAGTCTGTTTCTACTATAGAAAGCATTATTTAAGTACTATACAATAACAGAAATTAAATAAAATACCAGTCTATAAAATGATATAGTTCACATTTCAAAATTACATCAGACCCTCAAGGGATAGAAAAGCAATTTGAACACCACCTTCATCTTGCCTGGCAGCCTGTTCTGTGAAATATGAATAGGTAACCATATGGAATTTAGAACTTTGCAAAATGCCACCTACTGCTTTAGGACTAAAATAAAATAATTAGGTCAAATTCAGAGGTAAATCTAAATGAATCTAAAAGGAATTTAACTCGGAGTGGCTTATATTCTTCTGCTGTACCCCATCCGTAACATACTGTGGTGGGTTGACCCCAACCAGCAGCTAAGCCCCCACCCAGTCACTCACACCCACCCACCCAGTGGGATGGGGAAGAATTGCAAGGCCAAAAGTGAGGAAAACCTTGAGCTTCGAGATAAAGATGCTATACTAAGTGAAGGAAACAACCCAACAAACACAAAATCAACTGATGCAACCGCAATCACTTGCCACTTCCTACCAGCAGACCAATGCCCACCCGGTCTCAGTGATGAATGCTTCGGAGAAACCCCCATTTCTATTGCTGAGCATGGATGCTCTCTGGCGTGGGATATCCCTCTGGTCACAAATCTAACGTGCAGCACCATATGGGCTGCTACGAAGAAAGTTGATTCCATCCCAGCCAGGCTTAGTATGCATATATGTCATAAGAATCAGTTTTCCTCTTGCCTCCCTCATATCCAAAGTTCTATAGCAAACACCTTCTGAAATTAATCCACTAATCTGAAGGTAAATGAAGCTGAATCAGTAGAACTACAAAAATCAAAAAGGACAGAAAATGACTGTTACTAGAAGCAGTAGATAACAAAAGGATGCGAGAAGCAAGTTAAAGCAGGGTACACTCCGTTTCATTTTCTCACACTTGCTTTCAGAAATTGACATCCAAATTAAAACATTTTAGTCATCTATGCAACGTTACCAAGCTTTATGTAGGCCTACAGAACCTAATTCAGCATAAGGAAATCAAAGGGAAGTAATTTCCTTTATGCTATCTTAGATTTTTACAGCAAAATGTACCTGATTGTTTTGAAATTACTTGATTTATATCAGGAAGAATGTTCTTTATTCATACTGGATAATGGAAACCCCAAAAGAGAAAGGTTGGCTTGAACGGCAACCCAATATATGGTAGCTTAAATCTGGTCGTCTTTCTAGTATCCTTTTCTCTGTTCCTGTTTTTCAGCATGATTTTCTCTCAGTCATCCATCTTTATGTTCTACTTTCAAAGTATTTGTTTAATGGAAATAATCATCTGAATGTGGTATAATAAAGCACATACAGTCAAGCAAAACAAGCTCACCTGTTCCCAATATTGAGGCATAGAAAGGATATCTATTAAAGATCTGTAGCAACTAATAACATCTCTGCTCAGCGAAAGGCTGCAAGCAAAGGGGAGAATAAATGAGCCTTCCCTTTTGATTTAATGAGTAAATGAACGCCAGCATCCCTGAAAACCATTGGAGCATATAATGACCTCAGTTTGCCTGAATTGGGAGGAGCTCAGCAAGATGAACAGCACTCACTTTTATTATAATGCACGAATCTTAAAACTATTTTAATCTCAAACTGAGGAACAAATTTTGCAAATGTTTTGCAAGGTGAGTTATCCAATGTGAAAGAAACTGGATGAAGATTCAAACAAGTCTGTTCACATACAGAAGTATTCCTAGATCAGTAAACAGCAGGTTTAACTGCTGCAGGAACTGAGATGAAGCAGCTATGGAAAAGCAAAAGCACATTGGTTACTGTCAAACAACGACTGAGAAAAGTGTTTTGTGCGTTCAGAATTAGAACATATAGACTACTTTTATCAGAGAGGTGAGAGATTAAAAATGAGATATACATACACATTTCTCATTTGACTTTCTATATATTTTAAAACTAATGCATGTGAAGCCTTAGCTTATAATTTGCAAACTCTGGGATATAATTTAAACGTTCTTTCATTGACCACTTATATTTTTTTTTCCAACAGAACTAGAATTTGGAATTCCAGCATTTCTACAACACACACAAAAATTGGTCAAAGAATATAGAAGATATTAAACTCATATGAAGTATATTTAGTTCAAAGACAACAGCTGGGACAAGAATCTCTCTATAAATACATATCATAAGTGATAGACTTTGCTTGAAGAAATCCACCCATCTTACCTGAAGGACAGCAGGACACACTCAAATTTTCACTTCAGTTCTTTCATACACAGCATTGATACAGCTGCTGACGGTCGCTCGTCTGGTGACATATCCTGACAAAAAAGTAACAGTAATTTTAAGTTGGGTTTGGATTTTTTTTGTTTGTTTTTTGTGGTTTTGTTTTTGGTTTTTGTTTTTTTTTCTCGGGGTGGTGGTGGTGGGTGTTTTGTTGTTATTGTTTGTCTGGTTTTGGTTTTTTTTCCTGGTAATTAAGTAGATTATGTTTTTCTTCTCAACTGCTTTTTACAGATGAAGAAATTGAGCAATGCCTTAGAACAGTTTACTCATATGGCCATAGAAAGATTATCCGCATGTTGACACAAACATCTCAGCTCCATTATCCCAAGTATCCATCCAGAGTTTCAGATTTGTCCAGTAATCCACACCCTATTAGTACACTTAGCATTAGTCAGTCCTTTCAAATTATTCACCTTCTGAAAAGCAGGCACCTCTCAGAACGCTTTCCCTTCACCAAGAAAACTAGTCAGCCACAGAACATGTACTTGGCCCCTGAAAAGTGGTTGCAAAAGGGCAGCAGAAAAGCTGTGTGTGCCTTTCCTGCATGAGAGATAGGTAAGTCCTCTGACTAGGTAACCAGCCAGTGACCGTTTAAGTCCTGTATTATATCCTTAGATGTCTGGTAGTTATTTTCTAGATTAGTTTCTAAAATAGTTTGTGGAATGGTTCTAGAGTCTTCCGACACATAGTTTAATCAGAAAATTTCTCAAGCATAGATAAATAACAACATTAAAGCAGCATCAGCAGCTTGAGAAGGTGGCATTGTTTCCCATATTACCATGAAAAAAACTACTTTAGCCAACTTAGTTCTTATTCTTTACGTCCTGACAGCATACAGATTTCAGCTGCTTCTGCCTGACGTGAAGAAAGCATTTTTACATTTCTAGTGTTAAATTTTTATTAATGTTATTTGTAATTTCCAATATTTATAGTAACACTCATTTTTACTAACATGAACTGTAAATAGCCACACCTGGTTTTTCAAAGAGAGACCACCAGAATGGTTATGAACATAACACCATGGCAGCTTGCTCTGCTATATGTAAACGGTGTTTACAGTATAATGGCAGCAGCAATTCTGCAGCAGTACAGCTCATATAACACAGTTTTGGCCAGCTCAGAATTAACTATTTTGGTAATAGCAGCCATAGATCATCACCTCTGAAAACCAGAAGATTTGATATGAAGACAAAAGGATGTTAAATCCTACAGGGGAAGAAAAAAAAAAAAAAAAAAAAA
>JMFS01029587.1:0-26753 GCA_000699545.1 Podiceps cristatus | reverse complement strand
AACATGTCATCCAGGAGGATCTGTTCCATGCAGATGTAACGTAGCTCAGAACAATCCAATCTTCAGGCAATAGCTAAGCACATCTATTTCAGTCCTGCTTTCACTGGTGAATACGGTACTCAGTGAGACTGAAGAACTTTTGCAATATCTAACATTTAGGCTTCTTGTTAGAAGAATGAAATACAAAACATGTTTTTAGCTCCCAGAACGATTGACACAGTAAAGAGGAGCCACCGGACTAAGCTGGTGGGGAATCTGAGGATGAAAGAGTGGGTAAAGGAAATCACGTGGCTGTCCTGCATGAGTGGGACTGGGCGTCTGTTGTTTGGTGTCCGGCTCATTGTAGCGAGGTCTCTTCCCTCATAGGAAATGGAGGTGTAATTTCTTCTGGAGTGCTCACAGGAGCACGAGACACACTTCTGTTTAAAGGCAGACCTCCTCCAGCTTTGTTGTTAGGACACTCCCTCTGAATGTGTGAGGGGCTCAGTTTTCTCTGCCTGAGGAGACTCAAACCACTGCCTCTCTCTGCAGAACATCCGATGCTGTTTGAAATGGCAGCGACCGACTGAGTTACTGCCTCCCCTGCTGAAACAGACACACACTACAAAGATTTCACCAGGCTCAGAAGAGAGTCAGAGTAAGCCTAGTTTAAAGCAGCAGGGAAGCTGGAAAGCTCATGCCTGCTTCTCAGACCGTCATTGTATTTTAGACAACGAAATTTCATTGTAAGGTTGCAGGTAAGAGACACTGAAGATAAAGCTCTGGATACCACAGGCAGGGCTGACACTGCCCCTTTCCCTTTCCCTTTCCCTTTCCCTTTCCCTTTCCCTTTCCCTTTCCCTTTCCCTTTCCCTTCCCCTTTCCCTTTCCCTTTCCCTTTCCCTTTCCCTTTCCCTTTCCCTTTCCCTTTCCTTCCCCCCTGTGCCCTACCTTGTAAATAAGAGCATCTGAAATTTCCCATTTTATGCCCTATTCAACAACAAGCTGTAATTCTGTCAGACTTCAACTGCATGCATTGAATTTCTTCCCACAGTCAGTCTTCTGTGCTGGCGATAGGCATTTACCTCTTCCTGTGAAAATGTCTCAAAAGTTGGCTCTCAAATTACTGTGGTTTGTACATGGTCTACAAAGGATTTAGTAACTGATATCTCTGAACAGCCATTCCTCAGGGTCTGTGCTGGTTCCTCGCCATCCTGAGCACCTCTTGAACATCAGACATGAGACAGCTTCAACGAGTGAGTGAACATGCTTGAATCCAAGGGCTGAGCTGCAGTGGGACCACATTAACAGGACAGAGAACCAGGGCCCAGAGAGACCATAGAGAGAAACTGCCTGATTATGGTTCAGAGGAGGCGAAAGCTACACTGGTGTGAAGATCTGTGGAAGAGACACAGGCAAGAAACTTGTCAGTGGAAAAAGGGGTAAAAAAGGAGAAATTGCTCCTGTGGTCTAGGGTTGCTTGCGTAGGGAGGAAGGGCGTGTTATGGCTGGATACGTGAGGGGGTAGGGGAATGCTAACCAAAAAAGTTCCTGACTAGTTAGGAGCAGCAGTAAAGTGGAGGCTGGAACTGGCTGGAGAAATGTGTCACAGATGGGGACTGGGAAGATTTTGCTTCAGTTTGAGGTAGGAAACCAAGTCATAGGCCTAGAGCAACTGAGGCTGGATGAAAGGAGGTGAGATGAACCACAGGGAAAAAGATCTATCTTCAAGCAAGAAAATGCTTGAATTAGGAGGCAGCCACGTGAATGGGCAGGGAATGAGACAGATACGCCAGAAATACATGAAAGAACTGGCGCTGGGAAATGCCCTTTAGTGTTTTCATCCACGTCCTTCTGAAAGGGGTGAGGCAAGCCAGGAGTGTTTGGGAACAGCTATTTCCCTTCTCTCTTGGTGTCATGGGTAGAAGCTGCCAACTGCATATTTCTACCTCCTTTTCTCTTTCCTTCTCTCCTTTCCAGCAAAGTCATGGATCTGCTTCCTTTTAGCTTTTCTAGATTTAGTGATGCCTGTAAAGAGTTATTATTTCCTACTTGAACAGGGCCTTACATTTTTTGTAAGTCCTATACCGTCATAGACAGCAAGTCTGACTCCTGGGATGCCAGGATTATGCCTATATTTCACAAAGATAAGGTATGGTGCTCTTAAATAAAAGAAACCCCTTGCAGGGGTGAAATATAACTTCATATTTATATCAGGTATTTTTTCCCTCATAAGTAATTTCCTCCTCATCTTAAGCAAAATTATCTGAACTTTACCAACTCAGGCAAAAGTCTCATCAAAGCAGATTCTCTCACCTGCAGTTTTACAGACTCATCACAGAGAAGACTATGGAGAGGACAGAGTGGAGTATAGCAGGAGACTAGCAGAAGGCTCGTGGCAAAACTGGCAAGCATGGATTTTTCAAAGAGCAGAGAGACCCAGGTGAGCAGCACAGCTGGGGATCACAGATGTATAGTCTTTACAGTTAAACATACCTATATGGTAAAGGTGATCCTTCATTTGCCCCGCTGTTACAAAGATCATCCTACAGGACAGTTTTTATGCTTACTTGTACTTCATACAGTAATAATATTTTATAAAACTCAGCAAACCAGATGAATTTTTGATTGATTTCTTTGGCCATAGCATACACATAACATTTTGGGGGTGATATGGAAGACACTGCATGTTCCTATGTGGGAATTGGTATATTCTTGTTGCTCTACCCATCTAGTTCTGAGTTGCAATCTGCAATAGAAAGTAGTGATTTTTTTTTTTTTTTCACCAACAGCTAAAAAAACAAACCACATTTTTAGTTGGTTTCAATGAAATATCATATTAGCTGAAATGATCACTGACAATGATTTATTGCCAAAGCTGATTATTTTACATGTGAAAATTTGTTTTCGTAACCTGCCCCCAATTTTCTTTAATCAATGGTTTGGGTGAATAGTCCTGTTATTCAATTAATTTTAATGTGAATATCACAGCAAACAAATTTAAAAACTGTGAACACAACTGTACTTGAAAATACTGTAAGTGATTAATAGGGTGAATGATATGACTAGACATACTTCAAAGGAAAAAATAGCATCATTGCTGTAAATAAAGTGACCTGGACATTGTATTTCAATCTCCAGCTGCAACATGTCTGTGCTACACTATGTTTTTGTATAATAATTGTACATGAACAAACAGTAAGTCTAGTCGTTTTCTTTGTACTATATTATTGCTCAGTAGTCAAAACACTTCGTAAAGTGCATCTGTATGTATGCTTTTATATTTTCTAAATGTCTTTGCATCAGACCTTCTTTAATTATGTAAGTAATGTTTGAAGTTGCTCCTAGCCTCTGGGACTTGAGTCAACAGCTTGCCTCTAGTAAAGGAGGACAAAAAAACCCTCAACTCACTAAAATATTCTGGTTCTAATTTCTCTTTTCTAACCATAGAGATTTTTTTCTTTTCTGAGCTGCACAACAAATCCTGTGTTATCACAACAAAGAGATGGAAACTTACTTCTCTCTCTAGAAATGTAATGTATATGCATATATTTTCTTACTCAGTCGCTATCACAATTCAGAGAAAAGTAATGCCAGTGGTTTAGATCCCTGCTTTGATGTGTAATATAGGATTATATTGAGCAGAGTCCAATATTGGCCATTCTTGAAATACCTCATTGGAGGTACTACTCAGTGTTCTGATTTGTAACATTTGTTTTGTTTTGGTTCTCTGTCCAGCTGCACACATCAAGAAGTTGAATTTTGCAAGCAAGATTTCATTATTTTTTTAATCAATGTATCAAATTCTTCCACTGCTACACCAAGAGGTCACATTCGTCTTAAGTCAATTTAAGAATGAAAAGCTGCTTTTACACCGTAATTTAATGGACAGCCGATAACACCTGGACAAGAGGAGATGAGTTTTACTTTGAAGGTGCCTGTTTTCCCTTACAACTGCAGAGGGAGTCCTAACAGCTAGATTAGCTCTATGTAAACCAAAACTTTGCAATAGCTGAAGTTTGGTGAACAAACCCACATTTCTTCCCTTGCACATCATTCACTTATTGCTTTTCTAGTTTTAATAAAAATAGATCTTTTTTCCTGAGCTGATCCAGTTAATCTGAGCCCTGTCAAATTGATGTAAATGTCCCTTAAGTTTTGAAATTTGGGCCAGGCATTGCTCTTACTTCTGCTTTCCTTCCTTTATTTTCAGTTGAGTTTAGTTTTTCTCTTTGTAAAATGAATACAGGTAACTTTTTGCTAAAACAGTAGCTAATACTAATTTTATAAGAAACTATATGCAAATAGTAAGTTCTTAATATTTCTTATTGGAGGATCACACAAAAAACCCCCCCAAACCGTTGATCCCGAGTCACCACTTAGTATTTCCGTGCTTTGCAGCACTTTGAATAAGCTGGCAGTTAAACTCTTGCTAAAAGTCCTACTTTGTGTCTTTGTACTTCTTTTTGTCTGATATTTCAGTAGGTTTTTATAGGAATTTGTCAGGGGACAAAGCTGCTGAACTTCTTAATGACAAACAATATTTTAATTCAACTCCTTTGCTAAGAGATACTTCTAGGATGGATGTGTAATAATTTGAGGACTTCTCAGCTGCTGAGGAAATTTAGTTAATTCTCTATTGTGATGTAATTTTATTTTTCTTTTATTAGGCTTCTGTTGTATGATCATAATTGGAAGTAAATTCATATAAAAAATAGAAATATTTTATAATCAAAGACTTTGGAATCAATATCATCCTGTACAATATATAAAACTATGCATTTTTTATTTACAGTTTGAATTTTAACTGAAGCAAAAAATCAATGTGCACCATCCTCAGATATGTCCTGAACCTTTACAACAACAGTTAGCAGACATCTGGATATGCAGGCAAGTAACAAAACCTCCCTGTATTGTCATTAAAATCACATCCTTTACTTTTCATCTATCTATATGAGGTATATCATTTCAGGAGCTCCTGTACAGTATGCAGAGAAGATATATATGTGAAATTTTTAGAACTTGCATACTAAGCAAAAATCTAAAATGCTCAAAGTTAAGAATAGAAAGGTGCTGATATTTTGAAAAAAAAAAATATTTTTCCATGAAGATTATGATATAGTTAAAGGAAATTAAACTGGACATATGACCAAACTATAAAATGTTTATCTTAAGCACTACAAAACGCTTCCCTAAAACTAAGCTAAACCTCATCAGAAGACCAAGACATCAGAGTTGCTGGCCAACATAATGGTAGTAAAAAACCACAAATCATTGCTTTAGGGTTAGCTAGTAGACGAATATTTTATTTTATCCAAGACCTTTGATTTTGATGCGTGATATTTCCAAGTGTGATAATGCAATTTAGTTCAATTTATTAACTTCAGGATCACACAAACTGCTCGGGTTGTGTCACCTTCTGCTTATGTAATGTCATAGAATCACAGAATCATAGAAAGGTCTGGGTTGGAAGGGACCCCAAGGATCACAGAGTTCCAACCCCCCTGCCACAGGCAGGGACACCAAGCTCCTGGCCTGGATCTACACAAGGTTGCCCAGGGCCCCGTCCAACCTGGCCTTGAACACCTCCAGGCATGGGGCATCCACCACCTCTCTGGGCAGCCTGTTCCAGCACCTCACCACTCTCTCCGTAAAAAAACTTCCCCCTAATATCTAATTTAAACCTTCCCTCCTTCAGCTTTAGTCCATTCCCCCTTGTCCTGTCATTTTCTACCCTTTTAAAAAGTTGGTTCCCCTCCTGTTTGTACGCTCCCTTCAGGTACTGGAAGGCTGCAATGAGGCCCCCCCGCAGCCTTCTCTTCTCTAGGCTGAACAAGCCCAGCTCCCTCAGCCTCTCTTCGTAGGGGAGGGGCTCCAGCCCTCGGATCATCTTCGTGGCCTCCTCTGAACCCTCTCCAACAGTTCTGCATCTTTCTTGTACTGCGGGCCCCAGACCTGGACACAGGACTCCAGGTGGGGCCTCACGAGGGCAGAGTAGAGAGGGACGATCACCTCCCTGTCCTGTTCTCTCCTCTTTGTTGTGATATGAACACAGGAGTATACTGCAGAAAATAAAAGTCTCTATTGTCTCTAAATGTTGGTGCCTATACAAAGCCTGAAATGGGAACATGTCACCCGATAGCAATTCCCAAACAGCCATGGATTTGTAAATTAAGTACTTGTTAATCAGAGTATACATGAAATAAGAAATACAGTTGTAAATCATGATGTGTTTTGTTACCAATTCTTTCTCTTTATTTTTTATTCCCTTAAATCTTTCCTGAATGCTTAGGCATAGAAAGCAGGTCTGATGCTTAATTTAATCAAGTTAATGGTTCAGTCACTGAATGTGACAAAGATAAATGTTCTAAAACCCCTGATTTTTTCTGGATAATTTTCTTAATGTAGCTGTCCATTACTTGGGTATTTGTATTTCAGCTAATAGAAATTGCATCTCTCATTCTGTTTCATCCCCTAAACAGCCCAGAAAATCAACACTCCAAATGTACAGTATGATACATTGTATGGGTTAGACAGTAGAAACGGCAATGATTCTGAAAACTTCAGTATAAGAAAGGAAATAACAATGAACTACAAAGTACAGAATTAATTGAATTGGATGGGAGGAAGAGGGGTAATAGTTCTTAGCTAAATACAAAAGAAACATTTTCTTGTGGGAATTGAAATGTTATTTATAAACTTCTGAAGTACTTCTTTCTGTGTAATTTATCCTGCTAGTCAAATTTGTGAATTCATCAGGACGGATAATACTGACCTGCTCACAAATCCTTTTCTTAATGAAATGAAGAAAATCTCTTGCTTCTGCAAAGCTATGATGTTTCAAACAACTTCCAAAGAGACTTTTGACATAGCATAAATTTGGGAAAGACACATAATCACCTGATACAATTTCAAACTTTAAAACTACTCGAGCAATTAATACAATCTCTTGTTGTTATGGGTGAGTCACAGTTTCAAAGATTTCATAATTATTCATGAGAACAGAAATACAGAAAGAATAAGTTGATTAATCTTTGCTACTTTGGAGAAGGAGAAATGTAAAAATAATATGTAATCTATTTAGGTTTTCTTTTTCCTTTCTTCTCCTCTAATGAAAAGAAGGTCAATACCGTTTTGCCATCTGAGGAGCAAACCAGCAATGTAACCAGCATTCTATCTGAATGATTTCAGGATGTGTCTGAAGGAGAATGGTTGTTACAGGTATTGTTGTTTTTTGTAAAAGTATGCGAGTTGTCTTGGCAGATTCCAAGATGTTTTGGACAATGATCTTAAAGGCTCTTGTTAGAGCCTAAAGGATTTTGTGTATGTGTAATGGGTGCAAGCACTGCTCAGCAATAGCCAAAACACTGGTGTGTTATCAACACCGTTTCAGTCACAAATCCAAAACACGGCACCACATAGAGTACTATGAAGAAAATTAACTCCATCAGGGCCAGACTTAGTACCACATATTTTTGTATTAATATTACAACGAGGTGAGAACCTCAGTTTACTTTTGATCTTTAATGATATGAAAGAAAAAATCTTCTGGAAGTAAGAAGCCATGGTTTTGGGAACTGAGCTGCTTCATCATTCATGTTGTGTTTGTTCCTTGCTTTGCATTGGTCTCATATGAATGGTCACAAGAAATTAAATTACTTCTTGTGAAAGTAGGATACTGAACTTCAGTTCTCAATTCTGTGCTTGAAAATGAGCATAGAGTAAAGGTACTGCTAACTACAAAACTTTTACCTAAAAGCTGTTGTTCATGAGATTAAAATAACTGAAAGGATAAGATAAAAACCCAACTTCTTATGTTGTTCAGACTAGGATTATCTTTTCTTTCAGTTCTGAGTTGCGTGAAATACTAGTGTAAGGCTTAGTAATTCAAGGTATTTATTAAGTCTAGAAAGAGAATCTTCAAGAAAAAAGTTTTTCTTTTTTCTTACCGGAGAAGCCACAAATAATTCACTTGTTTCCCCCAAACAAATGAGTCTCTCAGGAATGACCTAACCCTTTTGTTTCAGAATGTAATAAAGTGTTATTCTTTTTCAAAGAGAGAGGACACTGTTTAAAGTCCCGTCTCTCCAGCAGCAGAACCACAGATAGATTATGGAAGCCCCTGTGCTTCCTGGCACAGGTGTCCTCAGGCATTTTGTAGAACAGAGAGCGCTTTATTCACAGCAAGCACTGACAATAATGGATTTTTTGCTACTTTGGGGATCACTCAATAGAGAATTCAGATTTTGGGAGATTTTTCTGAATTTACTATTTCTTTTGTTGTTTCAAAACAGACTATTCTACATTTCAGTCTCTGCTCAAAGAGTTTTATGTATTTTTATCTGCAGCAGAATCCAGCCTTCATAAGACAAATAGATTGCTTCTTAATTTTTTGTTGTTTAGCTGACTAAATATTGGAATGTTTGTTGAATTAACTGATTTATTGTGAACTAGATCATATCCCTATTTTTAAAAATACAACAAAGCATTTATCAGCATGAGTTTGATCTACTCTTTTCCACTGTTATAAACAGTGCAAAGTTTAATTTCTATGGTATGAAATTAGGCTTCAATACTTAAACTGGCACTTCTGCTCAGACTGTTTCCTTGTATTCTCATGGCTTCATATGCCTTCTCATTTCTTTCGTTGAATAAAATTAGAATGCATATGGTAAAAGTTAGCAATTGAAATTCAAATTGCAACTATTTCCTTCTCTAAGCACTACATAATTTCCTAGCACAAAACTTTTAATATATTTTTCCTGTTCCTCCCCTTTTAGCACTGAGTATTCTTTGCTTCCCTGAGAAAAAATCCTGTCCTCCTTTATGACCCTTGAAGGCTCTGAGCACCATATATCTGTTTCTTTATTTTGTGGACAGGAATGTGGATGGCTGGAAGCTACAGAAAAATCTGTGTTGAACACAGCTCCATGGTGGCTATCTCCAAAATCAGCATGAAAACTGCAACTTTAGTGAGATGTGGTGGTGGGTTTGTGATTACTTTCTTTGAGAGAAGGCATAGAGGATTAACATTCAGAAGAGCAAAGAAGTGTTTGGAAGAGGTATGTGCATGTTTTGGGAACTGTAGGTAGCTAGTTAACGGTAACAAAACTTGGATATCTCCTCGAAAGTCACGGCCCATGAAGGTGCCTCACTAAGGAAGTAGTTTTCAAGAGTCAACATGAAACAAGAGTGGGGCAATAGCGGAAGAATACAAGATACTCAAGATTGTGGTAGTATTAGTCTCAAATGAATTATTTTTATTACTTAACTGAATTTGGTAAAGGCAAAGAGCTGCAGGCTGTACCTGTTGTTATAAACTTGGACAGATAACTAGATAGATACCAAGCATTCACTGGGTTTCTCTTCACTCTCTCCCAAAAAGTAATCTGCAGTGTTCAAACACAAGAAATAAAGGCTCATACCCTTCTGTTCCTTTACATTTCATAAGGATGCAGTTTTATAGTGTCAAGATGATCCATGTGCAGAACAGTTAAACCAGTGACTCTGGGATGCCAACTGTGACATCTACTAAGAATGCTCTTGCAAACTTCATAGCCCTTCTCACTCACTTGGTGGTACAGCCTCCTCCTGTATTTCAATGAAGTGATTTTGCTCAGAGGGTGACACAGACGGTGTTCATGAGCTAAGTGACTCATGCTGGAGAGTCATTCAAGCAGGCTTGTAGGCTTGTGAGAAGGGAACTGTCCTATCCGTGGCTCCTGTTTGCTCTTTGCCTGAGCCCAGTGACTGCCACAACCTGAAGCAGCACAAGCATGTCCTGCAATCAGGTATGTGGCAGTTCACAGGGTGGTTCACGGGGTAGGGAATATGCAGGGGCCTGAGGATGCTGCTAGGGCATCTGTTTGCTCTTGGAACCTCCTACACCAGCCAGTTGATATGGTCATGGACAGGGCTATCAACCAGAAGGGCCCAGACAAGCTAGAAGACAAGGCCAACAGTAATCTCATGAAATTCAACAAGGACAGATGCAAAAGTCTGGTGTCTGGAAAGGAAGAGCCCCTTTCAGAGGTACAGCTTTGAGGACTGCCAAACTAGAAAGCTGCTGTGTGCAAAAGGCACAGGGGTCCTCGTGGGCAGTGAGCTGAATGTGAGCCTGCAGTGTGCACGGGCTGCAGAGAAGGCCAGCAGCCTCCTGGGCTGTATAAGCAGGAGCATGGCCAGTAACTGGAGGGAAGGGATTATCCCCTTTTACATGGTGGTCTTTAGAAACACAGAGGTAGCACACCCCATTCAGTTTTGGGTTGTCCAATATAAAAGAGAGATGTAAAACGGGAGTTCAGCAAGCGGCCACTGGGACAGTTGGGGTTTGGAGCATTTGCCCTATGAAGAGAGGCTGAGGGATGGGAACTTGCTCAGCTAGCTTTGAGATGGCTTTGGGGGTACCTAACAGCAGCCTCCAAGTAGCCATGGAGAGGTTATCAAGAAGGTGGAGTCAAGACCTTCACTGTGGAGGATGAGAGGCAATAGACATAAAGTATAACAAGACAAGAAAACTTTTCACCATGAGGATAGTCAGGCAGTGGAGCAGGGTACCCAGAGAGTCTGTGCTGTCCCCTTTCTTGGAGGTTTTCAAGACCAGACTGGATAAGGCCCTGAGCATCCTAACCTGATCCCGTAACTGGTCCTGCCCTGAGCAAGTTGTTGAACTACAGACCTCCTGAGGTCCCTTCCAACCTATATTGTCCTATGATCATATGGTTTTCCTTTAAATCAGATCAGGGTAAACGAAGAGCAGAGCAATAGTGAAGGACAAGGAATGTCTTAATAACATTTTTAATATTGCATAAAATCTCATACAAGTCCTGAATTTTAAAACAGGAAGATGGAGGCCCCTATCTCTGTAGTGGAGATGATGTCGTAGAATATATTTATGAACTCAAAAATCATTTAAGATTTAAACTTTTACCAAAAAAAAAAAAAAAGATATAAAAATCAGTATAAGCCAAAGCTCTATGTCTACTTCAGTGATGTTTTTTCTGCGGCTGTCAGTATCAAAAGCTCATTCTTCCTGTCTTTCATAAAACAAACAAACAAACTCATCAGACTTCTTCCAATATTTTTCCAGTTTTGCTGCTGTTTTTGTGGTAGAGATTTTGAAATACCTAGTCAAGGCTTAATTATCAACATCATCTCCATTTATAGGAAGAAAAATAACTTTTTCAACAACAATGTTCTATACCATACCCTGGTTTTAGCTGCTTTGCTAGCACAGATCTGGGTCTTGAGTACTTTTCTTGCCTGTTGTATCACATCAGAGCAGCTTTTAAGCTGCTCCATGATTCTTGATGGTATGTGCAGTTTCACCCTCTTTTGAAAGCTGGGACCAATAGGTGCCTGCGTAAATGGTAGATTAGTTTGGATGTTGCAGTACTATCTTAGATTCTGCCTGGCATAAGCCTGGCATGCTGGGTGAAATTCTCATCAGATGCTGTTAATTTAGCTTTTATTAGTGAACGTCGGTGTGCATCTGGCTGAATATCTTGTATAAATACTTACCATATGCTGCTCTCTATGTAATAGAATACAGTTGTTATAAAGATGAATATTCCATCATTTTACTGGAAATATAGTGATAGTGAAATAAATAGTGATTTATTTTTAACAGCAAAAAACCTCAAGGAATCCTGTTGTATAAAAGATAATGTCTGATGGTTTTGCTTATTCCTTGAATGTTACAAACCTTGGGTTTTTTCTATTTAATTCTTGATAGAAAAAGATAGTAAAAAGACACAAAATAGTGATATCTGTACCCTCTGATGGACTTAGAAAAAGATAGTAAAAAAGACACAAAAGAGTGATATCTGTACCCTCTGATGGACTTATTTAACTTCAAATAAACTGAGGATACAGACCAATACTTTACAGAATGGTGTAGATGTTTATGAATGTGGATAGATTTATACTTATGCATTGCTTGATGCATCTTTATAAATCTTTCATGTTGGGCACTGTATAATATCTTGATTGTGAGACAAAAATAGGAGTTGAATTAATACTTATGCTTGATCTGGTATCATAATGCCACTGCCATAATCACCACAGGTTCTCAGATTATTAGCTAGTTTTGGTATTAAAGCTTAGGTTTTGGGTTATTTAAAGTTTTTAACATCTTATAAAACATAACACCAAAAAGAACACTCAAAAGAACAGGAAGAAATAATTTATTTCCCAACTCATTTTCTGTAGGGAATTAGATGGTCTGGAAATGTATGTAGCTTAATGAAGCCTGTGCGTAGGTGATAGCTGCCACACTCAAAGATCATAAATTGAATGTGGATAAACACACTTTACCTTCAAGTGTCCAAAAATGTCCAGACAATTTGTTTATATCATAGTCTTGAGGAATAATTGTATAATATGCTGGACTTTAATCTTTCCTAAAAAGTGGAATATCTGTGAGGACACTGAAATGTCACTTTAAAAAACATGTAATACATAAATTCTGGGTAGCAGCTAGAACTGGTAGCAATTCTTAGGGTGGAGCTTGAAAGCAGATTTATTAAAAAAAATGCTACTTTTATGAATGCAGAAACAAAATAGTTGGTTCAGTGTTCTTTGTCTTTCACCCTTTCCCATGTTCTTTATTTTTCAATGGGAGGAGAAAAAGAGAAAAGGTGCTTGCATATGCGTCTATGTGTATAAGAATGAGGGGAAAGAGAGGGTGTTTTCAGCACAGATTTTGAGTTTTTTTACCATTTACTGCAGACAGAAGTGCCTTCTTTTTTTTCTTCAGAAGCACAAGGACTTTCATTTTTAAATAGCTAAGCATCCTTTCTTTTTCAATCAACAATACGCACCTTGCTCTTACGGTGCTTATACCTTAGACATGAAAAGCTGTTAGGACACACAGAGTCAAGAGTACAAGAAGTCCTGATTTATATAAGCTGAAAATGGTGCACCTCTGCAGAGAAGTGCAAGAAGGCTTGTTTCATGCTGTGCAGCTACACTTAGAAGGGAAAATATTCCTCCTGGAGATGAGCATAAATACCAGCACATGCTGTGTGACTACTGAATGACTTGAAAAATTCTTTTACTTGCAGCACCTTGGTTGAAGTCAATGGGATTGCACCAATGTCAGAGTGAAGAACTTGTGTATGACATCCCTTGCCCCATACACAGTATTCATTATTCTGCAGAGATCAGAGTCTCTTTTGACCTAAACAGTGGCTGATTTTCCATTACAAAGTAAAGGGAAGGCTTGGCAATGCTTTTACTTGCCTCCCTTCTGCCCTGTTCCCCTCAACGATGAAAGAGTGCCTGAGGAACAGAGTTTGAAGGGCTGGAAAACAGGAAAGAGCGCCTGATTTGTCCCAGGCTGGACTTCTCTATTCAGGTGTTCTGAACTGTGCCATCGAGGTGAAATCACTGAGGACAACTTGCTTGACATCTTAATATTCTAGAACCTTTAGCTTAAAACATTATTAGAGTTCCACTTCTAAAAAATAATGAATTTGATAAACAGGCCATATTTCTTGCTGCCCAAACGGCAATTAACAGTGTTCACCATTCTCTTTGGGGACCTCTGTAAAAAGATGAAGAACAGATTTTTACACCAAAATCCCTTTTAAATACAAATTGCAGTATGACTTGTGCCAAGGAACTGTAACAGGCGACCAAACATCCACCTGATTTTCTGTATTTATCACTATTATATTAGGGCCTTGGAAGGAGGGTAGGTTCAGGTACTTTGGAGCTCTTTTCCAATACTGCTTTCTAGAATCTGATGGCTTAGCATAATGTCATGCCTGAGCTAGATTACCTGACTTTTCTGCAGTTGCATGTGTCAGTTCATTCAGGATTCTGAGGTGGATTTTATGACAATTTTTATTTTTGTGTGATAATTCAGAGATGATCAATTTGTATGGAACAGCTAAATATACCTGTGAGTGAAAGCCAGCACCTACTAGTCTTTCCATGTGCATCTAGTATTCTGTTTCTTTTCTATAAACTGTTAATACAAGTACCAGAAGTTAGAAGCAGAGATACAGAGCTGTGCTGAAAATAAGTAAAAACAAACAAACAAAACCCCAAAATTTAAGGAGGCAAATATTTTTGAAGTGTAATCTCTGAATAAACAGTTATGTTCTTAAAGCTGTATTTTTGCTTTCACTAATTACAATGTAAATTAATCTTCCTTTATCACTACTTGGGTCAGAAAATGCCCACTTCATAGACAGAATTACAAGACTTTTAAGAACAGAGGTATAGCTGTATAAATATGTACATATGTGTCCTATCTCCTCTAAAAGAGGAGCTCTTGCTATATCTGAAGCTCTGCTGTACATGTATGCATGTATATACATATTTGTTCCTGTGTATGTATATGTACAATCAAATCACAACACACCTCATTACAGGAAAGTAATGAGAAGTGAAATTATTTAACTGCTCTCATTCACTATTTGTTGTGCTAAGTGGTTTTAATTTCAGTTTTCTTAACTAGTGTGAAATATAACCTACAATAATACCATACAGCTTAAACTAGAGATATCGTACTGACCTTGAACAAGGTGGTCTCATTTAAAAACTATAATCTAGTCTTCTCGTACCTTGACATGTATGCTCTGGTTTAATGGGTCTGAATTTGAACATTACACAAGTATTTTATGTAAAAATAGAGCACTAATGGGTAAAAATTTGCTGGGCTTTAGATTGTTTGGTGTTTTCTGATAGAATTAGTAATTACTGTAGAGATCTTTCTTACAATCTCTTTTACTACATTGAGCATGATACAAGAATATAAATAAATTATTTAATTAGAATTAGTTATATGTTTCCCAGGCAAATCTGAAACATTACCCATGGCCAGACTCACTACCTTTTTGCCACATCAAAATTCTCTAGATAATAGATTTTTAAAAACACAGTCAATATTTCTGTTAGTCTTTTAAAGAATTTGGGGGTCCAATGACAAAAGAAATGCAGGGGATGTTCACTTGGTGTGTGGAGGATGTTCCACCAGCCAGCTTTGTTACTGGAAGCAGGACACTGTCACTTGGCTGTATGGCTTTGGTGCTCAGGTTTGGATCTTGCCGTTGCTCTGTGGAGGCACATTTCATCAAAGCAGTTTCAAGTGACTTGCTAAGTCTAGGCCTACACCTAACGTAATTAATGATTAAGGTGTGGAATGAATTCTACTTGCTGACAGGCTGTTTTCTGACTTTAGTCTCTAGGCACGCAACTATACCTGATCCTAGCAGAGGATGGGTTCTTTTGTGCAGTGAAACTTTGATTCTGTGTCTGGTGAGACTAGGAAGGAGTGTGCCTGTGGGCTACCCCGTCTAAGCCTGTTACGGAGAAGTAACCTTTCCTTTAGAGAACAGCTGCTCCGGGTGCCATTCTGTTTCTGAATAGTCAAGCACAAATTCCTTACTGGAGCCAAGAGACTTAACAGAAGGTTAATAAATGTTAGAATTTTCCTGTGAGAAGTTCTGGTCCTGGGAAACAGGCAATTTCTAAGAAAAGGTCACGATATTGAAAATTTCTCAGTAAATGCTCTTCATTGATACTTTTAGACATCCTTTCACACTTATTTTGCAGCTGGGCCATGTTTGTGGGGGTTTTTGGTGGTGTGATTTTTTTTTTTTTAATGCATCTGAAATTTTGATAGCTTTTTCTTGTTACATTTAATTTTAACAGAAGAATTATATGCAAGCTTCTGGTCTACATTGAAGGCATACAGAGTGTTGGATGTTTTGAGATTACAGGAATTTGTTCTCATGTTTACTTGGAGAAGAAGCAAGAAGCAAGATTGTACTGTTTTCCCAAAGTCAGAGATAAAAAGGAAGAAATAAAAAGTTCCCATCGTTAATTATGACCCATTTTTTAATATCATTCTTATACAAGTCTGTTCACCAATTCTTCTCTCTGTTCCACCTGCTGTGTTTCTTCCTTGTGTTTCTTTTCTATATCCCATTACCTGTTAACCCTTTTTACCTGTTAACCCTTTTTTTTTTTTTTTTTTTTCCTCTCCACCTGCCCCTGGTTGTGATACAGCTGACAAAGACGCTGAGCTCCAGTAGAGGGGATGCTTCAGGGTCCACATCTTAGACATAGTTTTTGAAGCTATTTTCATCACTTGGCATAGCAGTGAGAGACACCTGTTTCTATGGTGTGTGACATGTACATCCATCGATAGGAAAGACGTTGTATTTTTCTGGATCAGTAGGTCCCCGTATGCTAACTTGGGATCCCCAAGAGGCAATTGAATGGAATTATTTATTTTGTCTGTGTTTCTTTCATAGAAAAGGTATCTTATACCCTTTACAGACAACATTATGTAGTAATATTTGGATTTGTAAGAATTTAACTTCAGCTTCTGGAAAAGCAGCAGATAGAACAAAGTGAGGAGATGTTGGGAAATAGTGTTATTCGGGAGGTGAACAGAGAGCAGTCTCACAGCGGAGGGCAGGTGTCTGCGGGAGTAGCCAGCTTGAGGCAGTAGGTATGCTCATCTAGAAATGTCAAGGACACAATATTATCTACCTCCAGTTTCTTGTCCTTAGTGAAATTATATTTTCTTACACTCTTTAAAAATTTATTTCTGTAGATATAATAATTGAGTCAAAAATAAAGGCCTGGGAAAAAAATGGGTTTGGTGCTCTACACTCTGAGACAAAAGTTGATTCTTCTCCTGGTTTTCTCTTCCATACTCCACACACACCTCACCATCACAACACCAGATCTGGTTGTATGAGCATATTTAACTCAAAATGAGAATATCTGTTGTTTGCAGAATTCTTCTGTCACCAAGTTCAGCTACTTCATATGCGCCCGTACTCAGGCGGATGTTTCACTTCTAGTATACAGTTTGATAACCTTGTTCCTGTCAATACTTTGCTCTGTTCATCTCTCCAGAAGTGCTAATTAAAAGAAAAATATTACTGCTCATGCTGATAAAGTAAAAAATAACTTCTGTTATTTTTGGTATTTTTGTTCTCTTATTTTATAAAATATTCAGGCTTTGATTCCTCTCTCTAGTCTTGGATTAGTGAGCGATAACAACAATATCTTTATGTTTAAAAAAAAATGAACAAATTTAAGTTTGATTTCTCACAATGCACTATTTGACATTTGTGGTCACTCTTTTTTTCTTTTTTCCCCTTCTAGAAACCATGTAGGGAGTACAGCTTTAAAAAAGAACTAAGTGTAAGAGGCTGCAAGCTGGAGTTACTGAAGTCAGTGTGATACAAAGCTCCTGCAGACGTCCATTCAGATGGACATGGTGGATTCAAAAGTGCCCCACTCTTAAATGACTAAGTTCCCTGCTGCCCATTGAACTACTTATCTCAAACATTTATTTCAAAATAAGTTTATTAGAAATACAAACCTTGAAACTAAAAGCAAACATGGTAATGGTGCCTTGGCCATGTAGCAAAAAAATTATTCCTTAAATATTATTTTCAAAACAGACATTCCTACACCAGTCCAAGTTGTGGGATGCATTTGCAAGTCAGTTATGGGAGCCCAGTAGGTCAGACTCGGGGTGGTTTGAATTTACTGATTCTCTCAGCTGCCGGGGTACTCAGTCCTAGCATTTGCTTTAACAGCGGCGTTCATTGCGTGAGAGCAAGCTGGACTGCACACACGCAGTGTGCAGGATTTTTGTGCAGGTATTACTGACCCTTTGTGGTCTGGGCGTCTGTAAATCAGAGAACTCCCATTCAAAGCAAAAGGTGGTGTCATTTCCTCTGGGTGACTACAAAAGCTGCTGATATTGCACTGAACAGCATCACTTGTTTATAAAGATGAAGAATATCTTCAGAATGGCCATTTGTATTACTCATTTGTAAATGAGTAAATGTTAAAAGGAAGGTGAATATTATTTTCTCCTGTTTTCTTTTAGATCAGGTGGAGTAAATGAATCTTAATTTGAAACAAATTAAAAAGAAAAAAATCACTCTTGTCTGAAAGAGACAATCTGTTATTTCAGCATAATAAAGAGAGTTCAAGAGGAATGATATGCAGCACTTGATCTAGAGGAAGTACTAATATACCCAGGACCTTTTCTGTAGGCAGAGACAGTACTGTTTTTCAGCTCCATACATAGGCACGTTGGAAATACATAGCATATTCAATTATGCTTAAAAAGAAAGGGGTGCAGAGCTGAAACTCTGCTTCCTGTTATCCATGTGAACAAAGGTGGAATTTGTCCTTTACGAATGATGAAGAACCTTCTCTCCTATTTGCTCCTTGCAATCTAGATCACTGCCTGTATAATTTTTGGAAGGCAACTACATGTATTCCTACCTATGTGAATCTATTCATAGGAGGAGGGTCAGTGGCTTTTTACTATGTCATTCTGTCGTGTCCCATTCCTCCTCCCCACCCTGTAATTCTTTTAATCTGGTGTTTGAGATTCCTTCATGATCGCATTGGATTCTTGCTAGAATTTTAAAATGATACATTTATATGGTTCAGTTGGGAAAACAACGGTCAGTTCAAATTGTCATTCCCTCTTGAATGAACAGCTTGCTATTCTGGGAGCAGAGTTAAACTTCTGCATCTAGATATTTGCATATTGACAAAAAAAATTGCATATTTCAATTTACGTCTTAGAAACTCCAACATGGTATGCCAGACATGGGGAGGAATAAGAAAATATATCATAAAAGAAGATGACATGAGTCTCCTCTTTGTGTTGATATACTGAATGAATGAAGGTGGCATCTCACTTGATTAACTTACACTCATGTGAATGAGAACCAAATGTCTACTTAGAATTGTTTCTACTTTAAGCCTGTTGTGTTTCTGGCAAGTGTGAAAGAGCACAACATTTTAATTAAGCTATCCACAGAATGTCAATAAAAACGTGTCTTTGAACAGATAATAGCTGTCCAAAATAACAAAAAAGAAAGAACAATTCTGGGGACATCACAAAAAACATTAGCATGGAAAGAGAAAAGTTTAAGTCAATTGTAAGTCTGAATCTTAAGCAGATATGCCCTTATGCATTCTGAAGCAGGTGAGAGAGATTGACTGGCATATTTAGGTTGTTTACCATGGCTCATGATGGTCTATTAAGTAAATAGAAGATGTGACATTGGCTTCCCCAGGGCCAGGATTTCAGCTCAGATATATTTGTTGGGAGTTGGAGATCATAACTTAGAAGTAAGAGAAGCTAGAGTACATCTCCATTTAGAAGGACAAGTTATTTTTTATATACATTTTTGAGCCTGGCAATTCAGTAACATCAACAAGACTGAAGTTGGCATCCCACATCAAGTTGTACATTGGGAAGACATTCTGTGAAATCCACTGTATCAGAAGAGGCAAAAATAAAAATTTTTCCTTCTGAGAGCTGTATGTAGACACCTATTTTTACTCATGGTATATGGGGACTAATGCTAATAGTTGGGATCTGTGGATTTATCCATGCTACTTCCATAGTACAAGAGACCCTACCCATTGTACTTCCTAGCAGCTCCTAGGAAAAATACTCTAATGCTTTTCCTGCCTCCTTAGGTTTGGGTTCAGTGAGAACAGCAACCAAATCTGTTACTGCACTGTTTCTTTAATAGATCTCAAAATGCTTTAAAAAAGAGATTGATAATATTTTCCAGATGGGAAAGCTGAGGCAGAGTCCTGTAAAATGACTTCCAGACCGGATTCAGCTGGCAAACAAGAGAGTTGTAAATTCAGGCTGAATCTGAATCTGGCAATTATCCCCAGCTCTAACAAAACTTTTGATTCTCTCTGGTTTTCTTTTGGCTTTGGAGGTTTTGTTTGTTTGCTTGGGTTTCTTTTGTTTTGTTGGGGTTTGTTTTGTGGTTTTTTTTTTTTTTTTTTTTTTTTTTTTTTTTTTGTGGTCAATATCTTCTGTCACCTCATAAATGTCGATTCTTAAATGATTCTTAACTTTGCGGGTTCTATGAGAATATGAATTTCTCTACTTCTTATTTTACAGAGAGGATGAGATCTTGAAAAGTACTTAGGTGCTCAATTCCCAGAAAATTGACTGAGAGATTTAACCAAGCTTCCACAATAAGGCTATGTCTAAGCGAGACGTTGAATCTAGCTCTCCTGGGCCCAGTACGGTGCCCTGGGGCCAGAGATGCAACATAATGTGACATGTTATATCTTAATTATACAACATTGTGAAAGGGAGAATCAGAATAATTTCTTAGTTCATGCCTGACTAGAATTCATGCAACTGACATCGATTATTGGCAATTCAAAACAACCTACATTCACGATTAAAAGCCATTTTGTGAATTGTAAGCAAAGACTTCTCAGACTGCATTTTTGGTTTCCTTGGTCTGAACCATCCTTCCAGTTCCTGTGTAACTGCTCAGCATAAGAATGATCCAATAATTTTGACCTTTACATGACCTATAGTGAGCTGTAATTTAAAGATCAGTGTAATATTTTTTTTTTTTTTTTTTACTGAATAGTTAAGTAAAAATCTCCTAAATCCTTTGAGGCTTCAGAAGTCAGGTTTCTGCTTTTTGGCTGCAGGTTCTATGGCTAAGAGGACACAATGGACATATAGTCCTTTAAGAAAAAAATGGTCTAAAAATAAATACAAAATCTCATTTTGTTCTTTTAATGCTTCTGAAGAATTCCTTAAGCAAGCTTAAGGCATTTTTGTTTTAAATAGGCCTTCTCCACTTAGTCTTTCTGAGGCATCTCAGAGTGTGCTGTAGAATGGTAGCTGTTACATCAAATAAAATGCTGTAAGTCTCACATTTACCACTTCATAGTTTTTGATCATAAAGACAGCAAACTAAAGCCTGTTACACTAAGGCACTCTCCTTATTTTAAATCAAATGCTTCTCCATTTGAAGGCATAAATACGGCATTGAAAGCCCAAACTTCAAATTTAAGACAGTATTATCTAATGTAACACAGACATTTAATTTGAAGTGATCTATCATGAAAATATCATAATGCAATTAGCAGCTGTAGTGAGAAACTTATGAAGTCAGACAAACAAGGGAACCCAGACGGCGCTCACAGCTCTGCATGCATATTCAATCACTATATTTTATATTGTATCATAAAATTAATTCTCTAGTGCGAAGTGCCACACAGTTTAATCTTGACCAGTTTATGTGTTAGCATGCATTGCCAGGAGCTACTGTTGTATCTTATACGCATTCTTATTAAACAAACTCATAATATCACATTCCTACTCCAGTGTAAAGTGCAAGACATGAACCATCACTGCAAAAAGGAAGGAAAGGAAAGAGTAGATAGTTCTTTTTCTTTACATTAACTGTGGAAATCAATAGGCCCTCCTAAATGGTGACCTAAAATCTGTGCTGTACCTAACTCCAATACATTCTAAAGGATCCGTTGTGCAGATATTCATAGGGTTGCTTTCTTTCACCAGCTCAGGGGCTGATAAATTTAAAAGCAGTCAATGCTTAGTATCCTCTCTCACTCTTGTGCATTTTCCATACTTATAACACGGTTCTTTCTGTGATACTTTGAAATGCTTCACCATGTCACCAGCTGTGTCATTTACAGTCTGGAATAACATTTTTTGTTTAACCCAATTTAATTCAACTAGATGAATTGAGTAATTATAGTCTGTATATGGAAAACACTGAAATGTTTAATTTTAAAATCCTCTGTCATTACTTTTCTGTAGACATTATATGCCAAACATGTTTCTTGCCCTAAAAGGCAGGGTACTGACGGGTGGCGCCTCAGATCAACCCTGTTTAGTATAATCTGAGGCTAGACTGGGGCCCATATTACAGATATTTCTGAACAGTAAACAAAGGGCTGCTGGTTTCTTTTGTGCTTGAGGAAGGGCTATGAGAGCCAATCAGACCTTTAGCCAGCACTTCTCTTCATAAAAGTAAAAAAAAAAAAGACAGGCATGTGTAAAGGTGTAAGCATGCACATGTAAATACTAAGTGAAACTCCTACGGCTGATTGGTTCATCTTTAAAGATGGCATTTGGGTACAAATACCAGAGACATCTGAACATGACATTAAAATATGCAGTTCTGCAATGCTTTCTTTTGCATGAAACGTAAGTACAAGTATACTTTCAGAGTGTATAAACCTGACCAATGACAAAAACTGCTTGTACAGGCTGCCAATGACTCATTTTGTTATGCATAATGTGCAATTAACAATCCAAACCTGAAATATTATGCTATATAATATTGAAAGAAGAAATGCAAACGAGTCACTAAGCATATAAGCATGTGACTGAGGGGGATTAATTTGATAAGTCCCTCAAAAAAGTTTTGGAAAAGACTTTGGCTACCAGAAACAAAGAGGAGGATTGAATGGTCAATTTTCACAATGGATGGATTTTACCAGTGAAATACCGCATGGATCTGAGGTGGGGTCTGGATCATGCAATAATCTTGGCATCATAAATTTCAGGTTGGCATCAGCATTTCAGGTAAGGTTATGCTCAGGGTACAAGCAGCTGCAAAACAGTCTTAGGAATCTCAACAGAGTGAATGAGAAATTTCAGTTGAAATTTAAATATGGCAAATGGCCAGGAGGTTGGGTGGAACAAGATCTTGGAGTCACTGTGGGTAGCTGTCTGAGGACATCAACTTGGTGTGTAGCAGGAGTCCCAAAAGCACATGGGAATTACCCAGAAAGAACAGAATGCAAAACACAAGATACCGGTATGACGCTGTGAATTCATAATGCTTTCATAGCTTGAATGCTGAATGAATATTTGGACATCCTTTCTCAAAAAAAGATGCAGTAGAACTATGTGAGGTACAGGCAATTTTAAGAAGGATGGTCAGAAATAGAGAAAACTTCCTCATCAGGTAAGCTGGACTAAGATACAGCCTTCAAAGGGGATGAATGCAGAAGGAGCATGATACAGGTTTATATAATTTTGTACCATGTAAAGAAAATAAGTATGGAATTATTAATTTATCTGCTTGTAGCACAGGAACGTGGAGATGGCAAAGAGCAGAGGTTTAGAAGGGAAAGCAGTACTTTTTCACATAATGCAGAAATGAAAGTCTGTTAAGTAATTTCCCAGTTTATACAGGTCAAAATTATAAAAGAGTGAATAAACAGATGTATCAGCAGGGAGGATGGCTCAAAAAGTACCTGAACTGTGATCACTGTAACTTATAGGGAAGGGAAAAAATATGGAAGAATCCCAGTGCATCTCCTGTTTCTAATAATTTTTTCCAAAAACTTCTGCTATTACATCAGAGGTAGGATGTAAGGCTAAGTTTTAGTCTGGGGGCTCAGACTCATGCTTTTTATGTAGACAAGTCATTGAGGTTCTCAAAATCAAATCTCTTTGCCTGAAGTTTCTCAGTAAACTTCAACTCCACACTGTAAGAAATGTGCAAATATTTATGGGGTTTAAATACACACTTTTTTTTTTTTTTTTTTTCCCCCTTAAAAGTAAGCATATTGTGATCTCAGGGCTAGGGGATGGGTTCTGTTAACATCTTGCATTGCCCAGGGAGCAGGGTTTTACTGGGGGACAGGAAACATAGCTAACATAGCTAACAGCTAACATAGCCCCTCTAACTTGCCATCAGCTACCCTTACTGTGAAAGAGCAGTTACATTGGTTCAGTCTTGCCATATCCTTGAAAAATCCCCCCCCTTTTTTTTTTAAAAAAAAAAAAAAATTCTTCCAAGAGAAGGGGATTTAGCATACACAATGTTAGAAAATCCATATATTTTTTTTTTAAACCCCATTTATTCATGTAGTGCTCAGGAATTACACTAGCTTGCCAGTTAAATAGCTTTCTTCAGGCTTATCCAAAAGTTTACGGTGAGTATTGTGATTGAAATTATTTGTGCATACAGTTACATATTCTCAGTAAATTATCTATGCTGTGGGCACAGGTTCCTGAATCAGTGTACCCAGAAATATTTCCTCCATCTTTAGGAAGTGAATTTGCAAAGCTGGCCCACAAAGATCCTGCAATATTTGGCCCCATATTCTTCCATCTCCAGAATGACTGAAGGGAAATGGAATTTCAAGAGAACCTCATATTTTTTGGTATGATCTCAGATTAGATTGAGAATACAAAAGCTCATACCGAATTGTTTTTGCACAGATATTTGTTGATATCTGAGTTCGGTTTCTGAAATTTACTTGTTGGATTATTTTAAAACAAATTCAGACAGGGAATAGCCATCTCACATATAAAAACCTGAAACTCTTCTTTGTTTTTGAGATTTCAGCCTGTTTTATCATTCCATATTTAACATTGTTTTGTAGAACATCAGGCCAGGCTAACCACCAGGCTTGGTGACAACCCCTCCCGTGATCCTGGGTAAATGACTAATGCACCAATCTTCTTAAATTTATCACATATCTACTTTACATGTGCACATGTCAGACATTTAAATATATTATCTTTCCTGTTCACCTTTTCATTTTATATTTGAAAATAAAATTTCATAGTCCGAGGAGAGGGAGGGCTCTGTCCCTTGAGACCAATACTTAGATACTTACAAGAAGAGGAGGGACAGGCTGTCTTGATGTCTGAATCATTTCCATGAATATGTCAGTCAAATCACAAGTTACTGGAGGTTTTGAACATAGTGACCTTTTGGATTTAAGTGTACGAACTGGAAGCTCTTTGTACATACAGGCAAACTATCACTGGAATTCCACTACCAAGTGAAATGCTAACTTAAGGATAAATCACAGTCCTTGGGGGATATATCAGAGGTTTGTAGACTACTGTGTAAGGGCTCTTAGTAAGCAGTCCTGGAGAGTTAATTTCTGGAATCAGTTTAGTTCCTTTTCTTATCCAGTCTGTACCTTTAAAGTCCTGTTGTGATTGTATTGTTAAATGAATATATATTCTGGGCTAGATGGAGAAGAAATTTTTCGATAGGTTTTTTCCCCTCTCTTTTCTGTCAATCCATTACTGTACCTGCAGCTATGAAATATATATATATATATATATGTGGAATTCTCTTTGATTTAAATTGGTTAAAAAGGACTTCTATAAGCAAAAATAATGAATTAAGTTTTTTTTAAGAATTGTATAACTGCAGATATGATGTTATAGAAAAGATACTATGTAGAGAATTAAGCTAGCTCTGAATGTCTGCATGATTCTTATCACAGCATCTATAAATTATTTTAAAAGTAACTGGCAATTTGAAAGGTCTGTTGATGAGCCATAGAATGGCAGGAGGGAATAAAAAGGAATACAAAGAATAAACACCTAAAATAACCCATGCTCTATGGGACACGGTAGAAGAGGAATGTTCCGACTGAAGGGAAGGAAATTTTGTGTATATATTGTGTAAACTCATCTTCATTTAAGATATTTCACAAACTTTCAGTGAGATATATGAAATAGAAGGCTTGCCTGAGCAAGCAAAGGGTTTGAGAGAAGTTAGTTGTCACTGCAAGACAGCTGCAAACTGAGACTTGAATATTCGAGATTTCTACCAACCTCATTGGTAGGTCAGTGTAGGACAACTTACTGCTTCATTAGCTCATGGTTTGGCTTGGCAAGAATGAAATTCAACTTAGTTTAATACCTGTTTAGTCTACTACTGAGAATGTACACTAGTGTCTAAATTCAGCATGTGAGTAATTCTGGTCCTGGCTGGAGACAGAATATTATCTACGCAGTCACTGCATGATGTCAGAACGGCAGGTGGAGATTACAAAGTCTGTTTCAAAAATACCTCAGGGAACACTCGAAGGAACTTAGCTGTCTCTTCCAAACCCACAGAGACTTTAAGTGGTATTAGGAATTTGTTTATGGAGAGGACAATTAGATACTGGTTTAAAAAACAAAAAAGTTTCAAAAGTGGTAGGTCTCCCATGAATGTATTATTATCAAAACCTACAGTTTTCTGACTTGTCCAGGTTTTGTTGTTGTCTCGATTTTAGAAGGTAAATAAGAAAAGCAACATCAGTAAAATAAACTCTCATGATTGCTTTGGGCTTGGTCATGTTGATCCATGATCATGATGGATCCTTAAGGAGAACAAGCATGTGTTTTCACTTGCGTACCTTATGACCTTCGCAGAGGCGATTTGCTAGGTTACTGTCACTTGCGGGCAAACAGGCTGGGTGTAAAGTCAGTATCGGGTGGTGCTGCAGGAGTGCTACTGTTTGCCCTATGGCAGAAACCAGTCTGTTGGGCTGCATTATACATTGCAATCAGTGAGATTTCAATATTGGAACCTGGTCCTGAGTTTGAAACTTAAACCATCTATGGAGAAGCAGATCTAACACCCATAACTAAGGCAGTATTTACTAGTTTTCTAGTTCGGTAATATTAACAAGCTTTTTCTAGCTGTTCTATTATTTCTGTTGCGTTTCTGAAGAGTTAAGCCTGAATTTTCCTTCTGATTCATCTGAACATAATTTTGCCACTTACTTGGCTGACTCTTGATAATTTCTTTATTGATTAGATGTTACTTTGCTGTGCTTCTTTTTATAGTTTATAACAGAAACTAGTTATTATATTTCTCCAATGCTGCTGTTAGTTTAACATCCCTTGGGCAAACCTATCTCATTAGAGTTACCAAGTGCAACCAAATGTCCTGGTACTGCCATCAGGGTCTTGCATTGACAATCAGCTGAAATCTTGACTATTGCTTCTATTATAACATAGAAGTGTGGGAGAAACTGCAGCATCAGATTTTAAATGTGTGAGTTATTAAGGATTTAGAATAAACCATACAGGCAGAAATTGGAATATGGCCATTTCATTTTTTTTTTTTCTTCTTACAGATTGTGAACAAAGAAAGGAATGGAGCATTAAATCAGCAATCAGGGGGTGGGGGTGTGTGGGGTGTGTGGGGGTGGGGGTG